>JAPKLX010001613.1:0-19363 GCA_026898415.1 Leonotis leonurus | reverse complement strand
TGACATGTACTAGAATATTTCTGACATATGCTCGAAAGTAAACGGTTTGTCTGCTGATAAGTTATCAATAGAATGGGACCACCGGACGCGTGGCCTTTTATCATTGAATAAGTTCTGATATTCGTACAAGACGTTATAAGTTGTTATCAAGGGTAAATTACCAGATTGCCCATTATTCTTATTCTATCATATTAATATACATCGACCAGGTTTCTTTTAACACACTTACACTCTTTCACAAAAACACACTTCAGTGCTCTATTGACTTTTTCCTGAAGAAACCTGACTTGAGCGTCGGAGTTCCTTCCCGGAGGAACCCCAACCTTTCCTCCGGCTTTGTTTTGCAGGTGAAACGATCGTCCTTGAGCTTCCGCGGCGACTATTAACTTTTCTCATCACGAAGAAAGGTATGAGCTCCAAAGCTGTTTGGGGTTTATATATTCTTATTTCCATTATTTATTTAGTTGTGGATTGACCCATCTAACAACTAGCGCCGTCTGTGGGAAGTAAGTTTCTTGCTTTTCCGGCGAGTGGAAGCGAATTCCCGCTCGCCGACGTCTTATTTCTTCGATTCTAGCGTTAAAATGAAGGAAACATTAAGTTTCCAAGGATACTATCCGATAAAAAAGGGGAATGATGTAGTGTAACATCTCGGCGATGAAGCCCATAAAGCAAAATATCACGGCGATGAAGCCTAGAAAGTAAAATATCATGGCGATGAAGCCCAGAAAGTGTAACATCTCGGCGATGAAGCCCATAAAGCAAAATATCCCGGCGATGAAGCCATTGAAAGTAAAATCCCGGCGATGAAGCCATGGAAAATAAAATCCCGGCGATGAAGCCATGGGAAGTAAAATCCCGGCGATGAAGCCATGGGAGGCAGAATCCCGGTGATGAAACCATAGAAAGTAAAATCGCGGCGATGAAGCCCGAGAGGTATATCATCACAATGATGACGCCTAGAAAAATTAATAATCAAAGCAATTTGGACCAAGAAGCCAGATAAGTTCATTTAGGACAATAAAGTCATGAGATTAGATACCAAAGCAATGAAATTAAAGAATACGACTCTCGTTGAGAGTCAAGGCAAATATTTGCAGTAGTTGTGGTTTGACGAATTTAATTGCTATCTGATTAGTTTGAAATACCTTGTAACAGAGCAAGAAGGGAAGGTCAAATGTCAGATCCTTCCAAGGAGATAGACCATGAGGATAATGTGGAGGCAAATCCTCCACCTCAACCACCTGTGATGTCTGACGCATTAGCGGCGCAGGTTGCTTCCATGGTGAGGCAGACCTTGGTACAAGCAGGAATTGTGCCTAATACCCCGGATAGTCAAGTACATGGGAATCAAAATGACAGAACCATGTACAGGATTCCACGCAGAAATCAACCAGAGCTCGAAGAAAGCTCTGATTCCACTTACAAGCCTACTTCTGACCGAATTAGCGAAAGGGCTTCGCAGACTTTGGAGACCCTTTCCTCACAACAGGCCCAGCTGGAAAGACAACGTATCCAAATGGAAATGTTGATGAAGGAGCTAGAAGACCTTAAGAAAGAAAGAGCATTCACAGAATCAAGCAAGCAAAGTGGGCATATGACATCATACGCCGAGGAGGGCCTTAAGTTTCATTCGAAGGAGAAAGACAGAGCTAGGTCTATCTATCAGATAGGAAGCCCCTTTTCAGAAGAAATCCAAAGAGACCCTCTGCCACACAATTTTCGTCCGGTGACTCTGGAATATAAGGGGAATACCGACCCGGAGGAGCATTTGATGAGATTTGACAACATCGCTCTTCTGCACCAATATTCAGAGGGAGTGAAATGTAGAGTTTTCCTCACAACACTGGCAGGCCCAGCTCAACAATGGTTTAGGCAGCTCCCGGCCAATTCCATCTTCTATTTTGACGATCTGAGAAAACTCTTCATGCACCAATTTGCAAGCGCGCGAAGAACCACCAGAGGTTCGTTGCATTTGACAACCATAAAGCAACTCCCACAAGAATCTTTGAGAGAATATCTGGTTAGATTTAATCTAGCGGTGTTGGAAACTCCTGACATACATCCCTCCATTAAAATTCACGCATTTCTGGAGGGGATGAGAAGTGGCTCCTTCTTCGACTCTTTGGTAAAGAAGCCACCCAAGGATTTTGAGGATTTATTGTCGCGAACAGAGAAATATATTCACTTGGAGGATGCCCGCCTCTTCCGTAAGGCAGATCCCGTGAATCCCAAGAAAGATAAGAAAGTGGAGGAGAAACCAAGAGTTGCAGAAAGGGGTAGGAGGCCAGATCAGGCAGCAGAGAAAAGGAAATTCAACTCTGACTTTCGAAGACCTCTGGAGAGGCCAGAGCGGATTGAACGAGCCTATACCCCTTTGACAAGGGATCCCGCAGATTTGTTGGAAGTAGTTCTAAAGAAGCCAGGAGTATTTTTTCCTCCCCGATCGAAAGATCCACCGAGGCACCCAGAGTCAGATAAGTTTTGCAAATTCCATAACGATTACGGACATACCACAAATGATTGCCGTAACCTTAAAGCGGCAATCGAGAAGCTGATTAAGGAGGGACATTTGTTGGAATATGTTCGGAGAGAAACAGGTAATGATTATAAAAGAAAAAGGGAGGACTACAGAGGAAAAGCTCCAGAGCAACCGCCTCCTCTGCCTGAAAATACCACCAAAAAGGGAACCATAAACATGATTTACGGTGGTCCAGCAACTGGTGACTCAAACAGGTCGCGTAAATGTTATGCCAGGGGAGGAAGTTGGGTCGAAGGAAAAGAGGTAATGGCCACTCAGAGCCACATGTTCGGCCCTGACATCTCGTTCGGGTCTGAGGATTTCAGACCCCTCATCAGACCTAATGATGACGCGTTGGTAATCACTGCAGAGATCGAGGGTTTCGATGTAAAAAGGGTTTTTGTCGACACCGGGAGTGCAGTCAATGTTATGTTTGTAGAATGTTTTAGCCAATTGCATGTAGAAAAAGAAATTAAACCCGTGTTGACCGCTTTACATGGATTCGCTGGAGAAACGGTCATGCCATTAGGATCAGTTACCCTGATGCTTACGCTTGGTGATGGGGGCGTAAGGATGGCACGACCTGTTAGTTTCTTGATAGTGGATACTTCATCAGCTTATAATGCAATAATAGGGCGTCCTGCCCTTAATGCTTTCCAAGCGATTGTCTCAACTTTTCACATGAAGATGAAATTCCCAGTGGGGGGTCTGGTAGGCCAAGTTGTTGGTTGCCAAGATATGTCTAGAAAATGCTATCTCCAATCAGTTAAAGAGGGGGAGGCTAAAAGGAAAGCTACGCCACCCGGAGAGGGTTGCTATAGAGGCGAGGGTCGGGAAGACAAAAGGAAAAAGAAAGAAGAGGTAGAAAGTGAAACTTCACCTACCCAAATGATGCCAGTGGAGGAGCTGATGACTATAGAGCTTTATCCACACCAGGAAGGTTTTTCCACCCACATTGGTTCTTTAATGGCTCAGGCAGAGAACGAAGCAGTAGTGAAATGCCTTAGAAGAAATGCGGATATCTTCGCATTCAAATCGTCAGACCTCACTGGAGTGGACGAAAAAATAGCCCTGCATTGTTTGAATGTAGACCCCTCTGTAAAGCCGGTGAAACAGAAGCTCAGACAATTCGGTCCAGAAAAGGACGAAGCCATTAAAGAGGAAGTGAAAAAATTGTTGGAAGCTGGGCACATATGCCAAGTGCAGTTCCCCATATGGTTATCCAATGCAGTAATGGTTAAAAAGAGTAACGGAAAATGGAGAATGTGCAACGATTTTAGGGATTTGAACAAAGCATGCCCAAAGGATCATTATCCTCTTCCCAGAATAGATCAACTTGTGGATTCAACCTCTGGATGTCGGCTTTTGTCAATGATGGACGCGTATCAGGGATATTATCAAATCAAAATGAATCCTAACGATGTGCCCAAATGTGCTTTTGGGGTCTGCGCAGGAGTGTTTGGATATACTAGCATGCCTTTTGGCTTAAAAAATGCCGGAGCCACGTATCAAAGGATGATGGATGTTGTTTTTCAAAACCAAATCGGAAGAAATATGCAAGTTTACGTGGACGACATGCTGGTGAAAAGTATAGAAGAAAAGACACATGCGTCGGACTTAGAAGAGGTCTTCTCAATGGCTAGAAAATATGGCTTGAAGCTTAATCCCGCCAAATGTGCATTCGGGGTAAAATCTGGAAAATTTCTGGGATACATGGTCACTCCTAATGGAATCGAGGTCAACCAAGCTAAAGTACAAGCGATTTTGGACATGTCAGCTCCTAGGACCATGAGGGAAATTCAAAGATTGAACGGGAGAATTGCTGCATTGGGCAGATTCATTGCCAAGTCTGCAGAGCGAAGCCTTCCTTTTTTCAAGATTTTGCGCAAAGGGAAGGATTTCCAATGGTCTGAAGAATGTCAGAAGGCTTTTGAGGAACTAAAAACACATCTAGTCAAACTGCCGTTACTCACGAAGCCAGAACCAGGGGAAGAGCTATTCCTTTATTTTGCGGTAGGAGAGGCCTCGGTTAGTTCTGTTCTGTTGAGAGAGAGCAAGGGTCAGCAGAAGCCCATTTACTACGTGAGTAAGATGATACAAGGGCCAGAGCTGAGATACTCGGACACAGAAAAGGCGGCACTGGCCGTCATGGTGGCCGCCAGGAGGCTTAGACCGTATTTCTTATCACATCGTGTGATTGTGAGGACTAATCTCCCGTTTAAACAAATTTTAGGGAGACCTGACTTATCAGGAAGAATGGTTAAATGGGCCGTAGAGCTTAGCGAATATGACATAGAATTCGAGGTGAGAACCGCCATTAAGGCGCAAGCGTTGGCTGATTTTATCCAAGAGACGACCAGAGCAGAAGAGGTGGAGAGTTGGGTAGTATACGTCGATGGTTCGGTTACCAGAGAAGGAGCCGGAGTCGGTATATTCATTATAACGCCAGAAAAAGAGCAATTACGTTTCGCTATTAAGTTACAATTTAGGGTAACTAATAACGAAGCGGAGTACGAGGCTCTGGTCAGAGCTATGAGGATTCTAAAGGAGTTATCAGCGCAGCAGGTGACCGCTTATTCCGATTCTCAATTAGTAGCGCAGCAGATCAGAGGCGCATATGAGCGGAAAGAAGAGAAGATGATATGCTATGGAAATCAGATTGAAGGCTTGATGAGACACTTTGTGAAATTTGAAATTCAACAAATACCTAGGGAGGAGAACGTGGAGGCAGACCATTTGGCTCGAATAGCCAGCGCGACGGAACATGTCTGGCATGGAGAAATAATCTTACTCTCCGCGGAACAGAAGACATTAGCTCTGGAGATATGCGCATTAACAAACGAGGCGGACTGGCGGATACCGATTGTAAGGTATTTACGCCTCGGTGAAAAGTCGGATACTAAGGAAATGCTTGGAAAAGCAGCCTTGGCGCGTTTTTGTTTGATTGGTGATTATCTCTATAAAAGATCATTTACACACCCATTACTCAGGTGCGTGTCCAATCAAGAAGGAGAGTATATTTTGAGAGAAATTCACGAAGGATGCGCAGGAAGCCATACGGGGTATAAGGATTTAGTTCGAAAGGCACTAAGAGCAGGGTTTTTCTGGCCAACATTAGAAGCAGACGCTAAAGAAAGGGTAAAGAAATGCGAAAATTGTCAGAAGCACGGAAGACTCATTCACATACCAGCAGAGGAGCTTGGGAGCATGGTTTCCCCTTGCCCTTTTGATAAATGGGGAATCGATATAGTGGGGAAATTTCCAGTAGCCTCAGGAGGAAGAGTTTTCTTGATTGTGGCTGTAGACTATTTCACAAAGTGGGTGGAAGCAGAAGCAGTAGCTAAAATAAATGAAAAGGCGATACAACGTTTCCTCTGGAAGAACATCTGCTGCCGGTTTGGTATTCCAAGAATTTTAATCTCCGACAATGGAACCCAGTTCACGGGTTCCATGGTAAGAAGTTGGTGCGAGGAGATGAAGATAGAACAAAGGTTCGTGTCTGTCGCACACCCTCAGGCCAATGGCCAAGTGGAGGTGACGAACAGGACTCTTCTTGAAGGAATTAAAACCAGGCTGGAGGGAGCAAGAGGCAAATGGGTCGAGGAATTGGACTCTGTCCTCTGGTCGTACCGGACTAGTCCTAGAACGGCTACGGGCGAAGCTCCCTTTAACCTAGTGTACGGCACAGCGGCTGTGGTTCCAGCCGAGGTGGGAATGGATGCTCCCAGGATTCTGAACTATCAGGAGCTAGAGAATCAGGGGAAGATAAGAGAAGAACTGGACTTAATCGAAGAAAGAAGAAGCAGAGCTCGCCTTAGGACGGATCTCTATAAGAAACAGATTGAAAAGGTTTACAACAAAAAGGTTTTCAAAAGGAGATTTGTGAAGGGCGATCTGGTTCTAAGAAGGGCTGATGCTTTGAAGCCCGTAGGCAAGCTAGAGCAGAATTGGGAAGGACCTTTTGTAATAAAGGAGGTTCTAAAGGGAGGAGCTTATCGTCTGATAACTCATGAGGGGAAAGAATTACCCAGGCCATGGAATGTATCCTCTTTAAAAAAGTTTTACGTCTAGTAGAAGTGAGTAGAATAAAGAACCTTTTGATAAGGCTATTTTTGGGTGTGAAAGGAAGCATAGAATGTCTCGTCTGAGAGACAAACTTCCAAGGGAAATCATCCCACCTTCTAAATTTATATCTATCATTGAACTACAGTTATAATTATCACTCATATTCTGAAAAGCAGAAGAGCTAGATTATAAACATATTATGGCAAAGAACAAAACGGGAAAAGCCATTACACAGATAAAATACATAGGCCTAAGATCCAAGCATCCAAACAAGGGCAGAGTAAAATTAGTGTTTTACATATTAAAAGTAAAATAAAATTGTCATGGTGAGATAATTGTTCATAAACCAGAAAAACTTTCAATCCTCGGCACGGCCTCTTCTCCCACTCCCCGAGCCGGAAGCCTCGGCGTTGCTTCGGATAATGCGCCGGCTCTAAGAAGGGGATAGCGAAAAAAAAAAAAAAAAAAAAAAAAAACGGGGAAAACTTTTTTCTACGGCCCTTTTTAATTAAAAGTGCCGGTTTTAAATAGGGGGTTTCGAAAAAAAAAAAAAAAAAAAAAAAAAACGGGGAAAAGTTATTATTCCAGCCCATTACAATTATACTTATAAGTTTATAACAGGCGCGAGAACAAACACGAAATAACTAAGATAAAAGAGTTGGGGACTTACGCCACTGAGCAAAGTTCCCAACCGGGCGATCTCGTCAGGAATGTCAGGTAAGACCTGCAGAAAGGGACGACCGTAATAGTTCTCGTCGCTGCTGTAGGAGCCAGGCGCGGTGATGAATTCCTCCGCACCCCTCTTCAGGGACGTCAGAAACCACTGGTGGTCATCCCCTGGCTGACGGTTGACCTCCACTCCTGGAAATTGATCCAGGATTCGGTTGAGCACCTTTTCCCCATCAACTTCTCGCCAGCGGGTAGCTACACCTAACTGTTCGCAGGTTTCTATTATGGCTTCCACGACCCAGTTAGCCAAATACTCGGAAATTCGCTCACGAAAGGCTCGTGAGTGAATGTATGCCTCGGGAAGATCGACAACGAGGCGATGGAGTAGGTTTTGACCAGCTGGGCAAAGGAGAATGTTATCGCGGCAGAGCCGAGCACCCCTCTTCTCCCCGCGAGAGAAAGCTCGCCTACTTTGAAAAACTCTTTCAGAAGCCATGCCTTGATCGAAAGCATCAGCCACAACTGTGTTCAAGGCGCGCGCATGTTTTTCATGTTCAGTTTCCAGATCTCTCTCAAGATTGCGGATGATAACGGCTTGATCTTTCAGGCGGCGTTCAGAGGCTTCCAGCAATTTTTCGTACTGTTCAACCTGTCCCTCCAAAGCGATTATATCCGCTTTTCGAAGTTCGAGCTCCGTGTCGCGTTCGTTTTCGGGGATCATGCTTAATAGAAGTTTATTGCGAGCCATACGCTTAAGGATTTCGAAGGGAGAAGACATGTTGGGGAAGTAAAATTGAGAATGAAGAAACTGAAAGGATGGGAAATATAAAAGACGAAGGGCAAATTTAAGACGATAAGTGGAGGAGAAAAACAAGCGTGAAATAACCTTTGCATTTAATGCACAAAGTAAAGGAACGCAGTTGACGAGACGTGATATGATAAAAAGCTGACCGAATGGCATCAGAAGAGGAGCAAATCTGGGCATAAAATTTTTGACATTCAATGCAAGGCATAATTGCAATCAAAAAGTTAAGAACAACACATAAATTATGTTCTAGATAAAATGACAAAACAATCCTTAGATACGGCAAAAAGTAAATAAAAGTCTGACATAGCGTATAGAGACAGTAAAAATCACGTCAAAAGTTACAATTATTGCGGATCAAGATTGGAGAGCGGAGGATCTTTTGTTTCGTCTTGACGGAGGTCCTCGGGGAATGAGGAAGTAGTAGGCTCGGCCCGAGTACTGCCAGTTGTCAGCTCTGAAGGGAAAGTCGCGGGTACAACACCACCGGAGGCTGCAGTCTTGGAAGGCTCTGCAGAGGTTGACTTCAGAGGCAAAGGAGGGTCTGAGGATTCAGCGCCAGCCCCAGAAGGGTTCACATAATTTTTTATCGCAGACTCCAGAGGCTGGGGAGTTCCAGAAGCGTCACTTACCTTGTCAGAAGAACTCTGCAAAAAATTAACACAAACGAAGGTTTGGACGAGGTATGAGAAGAAATTGACGAAAATAATTAGCACATCTACCATTTTTAATAGGGAGGCCAGCTTGACTAACTTTCGTTGATCGCGAGGCACGGTGGGATAGACAATATCACCCCAACCAACACCTTCTGACTCGGAGACAGGTATTATCTTGAGAAATTCTTCCGAGGCTTGTTTTAAGCTCGCCAACCACCATGGGAAGTCTTCACCATGCTCAGGATTGATCTCCAAGGTTGGAGTTTCAACCACCAACCTTTCAACGACTCTCCCAACATCTACCTCTTCCGCTCGATCGGAAATTCCAAGTTGGTCACAAATCTCGACTATGGATCGACTGGTCCAAGTTGACAAAGGTATCAACATCCTTTCACGGAATTGATGCGAATGAAGGAACGCTTCAGGAAGATTTTTAACTAGACTATCGAATAAACGTTGACCCGAGGGGCTCAGAAGGATCTGAGAGTGGCAGAGCTTGGCACCTTTCTTCTCACCCATCTCGCATCCTCTGCGAAGAGACTCGGCAGAGGTCGAGGTTAGGTTCTGCAAATATGTGCTATGGTCATGGGCGGCTTGCTGGCGTAGTTGCTCGATTTGAGCCCTGGACTCACCAATACGCTCGTCAAAGCGTCTTTGCATCTGAGCCATCTTCTCAACTAGCTTTTGTTTATCAACTATCAGTATGTCCCTCTGCTTTTCAACCTCTTCGTGAAGCTCTGACAGCTCTTGGAGACGTTTCTGGATAGTCTCGCAACTGTCAATCTTCGCTCGCCACATTTCTTTCTCTTTCCTGACCTCTTGCAGCTCGGCCCGGATTTTCTCATGATACATGGCCCTGCTCGTCAAAGTAGTGCGGCAAGCACGAGCCTATGGGAAAAACGATAGCTCCTTATTCAAAAGAAAACAAAAACAAAACAAGCAACTGTTTAAACAATGCAAGGACCGATAAATAAAAGTATATTTACCGCAAGCTCGTAACGGGCGGCTCTTCTGTCCAACTCCTGGCTGGAAAGGTTCAAGGTAAAGGCCCAATCCTCTTCTCTAGGGCAACTGTTCAAGAAATTGGCAGCCTCGCTTCCTTGCATTTTCAAGCAGGAGCCACGGAAGCTCGCAGTCGGCTTAGCGTTCGAATTGACAGAGGAAGGATAAGGTATGTTCAAGATCCGGGAGGCATTCCCAACCCGAACTTTATCCGCCTCTGAGACCTGTTCTAGGGGTCGGTTGCTGTCGTCTGGGATGGAGCTCGGAGAGGGGGATGAACCACGTGATATTGGGACCCTAACTGGTCCGGAAGGGCACTCGGATGTACCCCTCGTAAGTTTGCCTCGCGATTTTTTGGACACTGGACCTTCTGCTGGTCCGAGTTCGGAGTGTCCTCGCTTTGGGGAAGGTCTGGGGCTTGAAATAGCACCAGCGGGAGCGAGGGGAGGTATTTCTGAAACTTCCCTCAGGTCTGCGGCAAACTTTGCAGAAATTGATTCTAGAAAAAACAAAGGGAAAGAGCAGAGGGTCAATATCACTTGCCTTTTAAAAGTAAACGTCTAAATTGTTAGCAAGAAGAAAGGAAATGACAAACCTTCACCGGGAAATGTGCTGAAAAGAGAGGGGACCGGACCCGAAATTTTGGCAGTACTACCTGTTTCAACAATGGGAGCTTCTGGAGTTGTGGTTGCAACAACAACAGTTTCAGAGGGGTTACGTTCGGGAGAATTTGGGGCATCCTGATTGCCTCCAGAGCCGCTAGCACCCGAGGAAATTTCAGCAACCTTCCTGGCTCGACGGTCCGCCAAAATCCGGGCCGTCTCGGCTGCTGCGATATCATTCAGCTTGGAGGCCCAAGACATACCTACGGATAAGAATAGAAGCAGATCACAGGGTTACAGACAATCGAAATTACACATAAGAGACGCTCAAGTATCTATTTAGGCTGGAAATTATACCCATAGAGCGGCGCCATGGGCGACCGGGAGAAAGATCGAAGAACGAAAGGACATCAGGGTCCTCGGTGAAATGAGGGACGAGAAGATGACGGTATGAGGTTTTGATTATTTTGTCCAATCGGGAAGCCACTTCACTGGGAAGACCCGTACCCCCAGAGCGGATTACTTGATTTCTTAGATTAAGGATGAGAGGAAATTGAGGAAAACCCCATCCTGAAGTGATAGGAGGTGTGACAACGTAATACTCGGTATACCAAAATTTGTCTACACTTTGATACTTCCCGTAAAGTTCAAAGTGGGTGGCAGGCGAGAAATACAGAAAGGGAATGCTCTTAATAACGCGATGCAGAAGAAAGAAAAGTTCGGAGGTATTCTCAAAATTATACATAGAAAGAAAAATATGGAAAAAGGCAGCTTTACGAATAAACATTGGATTTAGTTGATTAAAAGGAATCCCATAGCGGGTAAAAATGTCACAGAAGAAGTCAGGGATGGGAAGGCGAAGACCTGCTTCGAATTGCTTACGCCAGATAACCGTAGAAGGAGATGCTATATTGTTAGGGCGTTCGTTTTTGGTAGGAAGGCGAACCCTAAATCCTTGGGTTGGTCCTAACAAGCGATTTAAGGAGCGGAGAGTGCTCTCGGTGGCAGCCGAAGGGGGGAATTGATCAAGATCAGGGGCAGGCATTGTCAAAAACCAAGGAGGGAAAAAATACCTGGAGTGAAGAAATGCTGAAGGCCACAAGGATTGAGATTGAAGGGTTTGATCTTCTCTGGAAGGAGCTACAACGAAAATGGCGATAAGGATTTGATATTAAAAGAAAAGCAGAAGTTGAAAGCGTGGAGGAGGGGCGAAATAGAGTAATGATATGCTGGAAGAGAAATTTGAGAGTCAATCTAAGAACGATTGGGTATTTTTTACGCGATTAAAGAGTCCTACGGCTAAAAGGCAGCGACGATTGGCTATCCCAAGAAATGTGTCAGTGAAATAGTACTTCGGGAACAGTAAAAGACGCTTGAGGGGATAAACGTTTACTATGGACAGCGGGGCAGGACGGTGAATTTACACATGTGCCCATATGAAGGCGGGAAAGGTCAAAGCTAGAGAAGAATAACTTCTCTATCATATATACATATAATTATCAGAAAAGTTTCATATATCTCAAATATATATACATATATATGTATTCCTTTTGAGATCTTTTCGGGGGGAGAAGTTGATATGGATAATATCAACATGACCTTAAAAAGAATCGTTCTGAATGCTGAAATAGTCATACCGGGTATAAAGATATATGAAGCTCTTTTAATATTTTACTAAATCAGAGCCTAATGGCTCTGATTTGCCAGAACAGAGCATAGCTCGGTTCTGAGGTCGCAGATCAGAGCTAGGCTCTGGGGTTGAAGATTAGATTTTGGTTCTGTATCCTCATGTCAGAGCTTGAACGGTTTAGTAATCCCAGACCTGATGAGGATCTGGAATCTAAGGAGCTCCACAGAAGCTCTGATTATTTGAGAATAAGTGTAGAAGGTAAATACTTTTATTAGTTTTTACTCGCTCTCGAGGTCCGACTGGAGCTCTGGAGTAGCACGCGAATGTGGAGTCTCAGCTGTCTGACATGTACTAGAATATTTCTGACATATGCTCGAAAGTAAACGGTTTGTCTGCTGATAAGTTATCAATAGAATGGGACCACCGGACGCGTGGCCTTTTATCATTGAATAAGTTCTGATATTCGTACAAGACGTTATAAGTTGTTATCAAGGGTAAATTACCAGATTGCCCATTATTCTTATTCTATCATATTAATATACATCGACCAGGTTTCTTTTAACACACTTACACTCTTTCACAAAAACACACTTCAGTGCTCTATTGACTTTTTCCTGAAGAAACCTGACTTGAGCGTCGGAGTTCCTTCCCGGAGGAACCCCAACCTTTCCTCCGGCTTTGTTTTGCAGGTGAAACGATCGTCCTTGAGCTTCCGCGGCGACTATTAACTTTTCTCATCACGAAGAAAGGTATGAGCTCCAAAGCTGTTTGGGGTTTATATATTCTTATTTCCATTATTTATTTAGTTGTGGATTGACCCATCTAACAACTAGCGCCGTCTGTGGGAAGTAAGTTTCTTGCTTTTCCGGCGAGTGGAAGCGAATTCCCGCTCGCCGACGTCTTATTTCTTCGATTCTAGCGTTAAAATGAAGGAAACATTAAGTTTCCAAGGATACTATCCGATAAAAAAGGGGAATGATGTAGTGTAACATCTCGGCGATGAAGCCCATAAAGCAAAATATCACGGCGATGAAGCCTAGAAAGTAAAATATCATGGCGATGAAGCCCAGAAAGTGTAACATCTCGGCGATGAAGCCCATAAAGCAAAATATCCCGGCGATGAAGCCATTGAAAGTAAAATCCCGGCGATGAAGCCATGGAAAATAAAATCCCGGCGATGAAGCCATGGGAAGTAAAATCCCGGCGATGAAGCCATGGGAGGCAGAATCCCGGTGATGAAACCATAGAAAGTAAAATCGCGGCGATGAAGCCCGAGAGGTATATCATCACAATGATGACGCCTAGAAAAATTAATAATCAAAGCAATTTGGACCAAGAAGCCAGATAAGTTCATTTAGGACAATAAAGTCATGAGATTAGATACCAAAGCAATGAAATTAAAGAATACGACTCTCGTTGAGAGTCAAGGCAAATATTTGCAGTAGTTGTGGTTTGACGAATTTAATTGCTATCTGATTAGTTTGAAATACCTTGTAACAGAGCAAGAAGGGAAGGTCAAATGTCAGATCCTTCCAAGGAGATAGACCATGAGGATAATGTGGAGGCAAATCCTCCACCTCAACCACCTGTGATGTCTGACGCATTAGCGGCGCAGGTTGCTTCCATGGTGAGGCAGACCTTGGTACAAGCAGGAATTGTGCCTAATACCCCGGATAGTCAAGTACATGGGAATCAAAATGACAGAACCATGTACAGGATTCCACGCAGAAATCAACCAGAGCTCGAAGAAAGCTCTGATTCCACTTACAAGCCTACTTCTGACCGAATTAGCGAAAGGGCTTCGCAGACTTTGGAGACCCTTTCCTCACAACAGGCCCAGCTGGAAAGACAACGTATCCAAATGGAAATGTTGATGAAGGAGCTAGAAGACCTTAAGAAAGAAAGAGCATTCACAGAATCAAGCAAGCAAAGTGGGCATATGACATCATACGCCGAGGAGGGCCTTAAGTTTCATTCGAAGGAGAAAGACAGAGCTAGGTCTATCTATCAGATAGGAAGCCCCTTTTCAGAAGAAATCCAAAGAGACCCTCTGCCACACAATTTTCGTCCGGTGACTCTGGAATATAAGGGGAATACCGACCCGGAGGAGCATTTGATGAGATTTGACAACATCGCTCTTCTGCACCAATATTCAGAGGGAGTGAAATGTAGAGTTTTCCTCACAACACTGGCAGGCCCAGCTCAACAATGGTTTAGGCAGCTCCCGGCCAATTCCATCTTCTATTTTGACGATCTGAGAAAACTCTTCATGCACCAATTTGCAAGCGCGCGAAGAACCACCAGAGGTTCGTTGCATTTGACAACCATAAAGCAACTCCCACAAGAATCTTTGAGAGAATATCTGGTTAGATTTAATCTAGCGGTGTTGGAAACTCCTGACATACATCCCTCCATTAAAATTCACGCATTTCTGGAGGGGATGAGAAGTGGCTCCTTCTTCGACTCTTTGGTAAAGAAGCCACCCAAGGATTTTGAGGATTTATTGTCGCGAACAGAGAAATATATTCACTTGGAGGATGCCCGCCTCTTCCGTAAGGCAGATCCCGTGAATCCCAAGAAAGATAAGAAAGTGGAGGAGAAACCAAGAGTTGCAGAAAGGGGTAGGAGGCCAGATCAGGCAGCAGAGAAAAGGAAATTCAACTCTGACTTTCGAAGACCTCTGGAGAGGCCAGAGCGGATTGAACGAGCCTATACCCCTTTGACAAGGGATCCCGCAGATTTGTTGGAAGTAGTTCTAAAGAAGCCAGGAGTATTTTTTCCTCCCCGATCGAAAGATCCACCGAGGCACCCAGAGTCAGATAAGTTTTGCAAATTCCATAACGATTACGGACATACCACAAATGATTGCCGTAACCTTAAAGCGGCAATCGAGAAGCTGATTAAGGAGGGACATTTGTTGGAATATGTTCGGAGAGAAACAGGTAATGATTATAAAAGAAAAAGGGAGGACTACAGAGGAAAAGCTCCAGAGCAACCGCCTCCTCTGCCTGAAAATACCACCAAAAAGGGAACCATAAACATGATTTACGGTGGTCCAGCAACTGGTGACTCAAACAGGTCGCGTAAATGTTATGCCAGGGGAGGAAGTTGGGTCGAAGGAAAAGAGGTAATGGCCACTCAGAGCCACATGTTCGGCCCTGACATCTCGTTCGGGTCTGAGGATTTCAGACCCCTCATCAGACCTAATGATGACGCGTTGGTAATCACTGCAGAGATCGAGGGTTTCGATGTAAAAAGGGTTTTTGTCGACACCGGGAGTGCAGTCAATGTTATGTTTGTAGAATGTTTTAGCCAATTGCATGTAGAAAAAGAAATTAAACCCGTGTTGACCGCTTTACATGGATTCGCTGGAGAAACGGTCATGCCATTAGGATCAGTTACCCTGATGCTTACGCTTGGTGATGGGGGCGTAAGGATGGCACGACCTGTTAGTTTCTTGATAGTGGATACTTCATCAGCTTATAATGCAATAATAGGGCGTCCTGCCCTTAATGCTTTCCAAGCGATTGTCTCAACTTTTCACATGAAGATGAAATTCCCAGTGGGGGGTCTGGTAGGCCAAGTTGTTGGTTGCCAAGATATGTCTAGAAAATGCTATCTCCAATCAGTTAAAGAGGGGGAGGCTAAAAGGAAAGCTACGCCACCCGGAGAGGGTTGCTATAGAGGCGAGGGTCGGGAAGACAAAAGGAAAAAGAAAGAAGAGGTAGAAAGTGAAACTTCACCTACCCAAATGATGCCAGTGGAGGAGCTGATGACTATAGAGCTTTATCCACACCAGGAAGGTTTTTCCACCCACATTGGTTCTTTAATGGCTCAGGCAGAGAACGAAGCAGTAGTGAAATGCCTTAGAAGAAATGCGGATATCTTCGCATTCAAATCGTCAGACCTCACTGGAGTGGACGAAAAAATAGCCCTGCATTGTTTGAATGTAGACCCCTCTGTAAAGCCGGTGAAACAGAAGCTCAGACAATTCGGTCCAGAAAAGGACGAAGCCATTAAAGAGGAAGTGAAAAAATTGTTGGAAGCTGGGCACATATGCCAAGTGCAGTTCCCCATATGGTTATCCAATGCAGTAATGGTTAAAAAGAGTAACGGAAAATGGAGAATGTGCAACGATTTTAGGGATTTGAACAAAGCATGCCCAAAGGATCATTATCCTCTTCCCAGAATAGATCAACTTGTGGATTCAACCTCTGGATGTCGGCTTTTGTCAATGATGGACGCGTATCAGGGATATTATCAAATCAAAATGAATCCTAACGATGTGCCCAAATGTGCTTTTGGGGTCTGCGCAGGAGTGTTTGGATATACTAGCATGCCTTTTGGCTTAAAAAATGCCGGAGCCACGTATCAAAGGATGATGGATGTTGTTTTTCAAAACCAAATCGGAAGAAATATGCAAGTTTACGTGGACGACATGCTGGTGAAAAGTATAGAAGAAAAGACACATGCGTCGGACTTAGAAGAGGTCTTCTCAATGGCTAGAAAATATGGCTTGAAGCTTAATCCCGCCAAATGTGCATTCGGGGTAAAATCTGGAAAATTTCTGGGATACATGGTCACTCCTAATGGAATCGAGGTCAACCAAGCTAAAGTACAAGCGATTTTGGACATGTCAGCTCCTAGGACCATGAGGGAAATTCAAAGATTGAACGGGAGAATTGCTGCATTGGGCAGATTCATTGCCAAGTCTGCAGAGCGAAGCCTTCCTTTTTTCAAGATTTTGCGCAAAGGGAAGGATTTCCAATGGTCTGAAGAATGTCAGAAGGCTTTTGAGGAACTAAAAACACATCTAGTCAAACTGCCGTTACTCACGAAGCCAGAACCAGGGGAAGAGCTATTCCTTTATTTTGCGGTAGGAGAGGCCTCGGTTAGTTCTGTTCTGTTGAGAGAGAGCAAGGGTCAGCAGAAGCCCATTTACTACGTGAGTAAGATGATACAAGGGCCAGAGCTGAGATACTCGGACACAGAAAAGGCGGCACTGGCCGTCATGGTGGCCGCCAGGAGGCTTAGACCGTATTTCTTATCACATCGTGTGATTGTGAGGACTAATCTCCCGTTTAAACAAATTTTAGGGAGACCTGACTTATCAGGAAGAATGGTTAAATGGGCCGTAGAGCTTAGCGAATATGACATAGAATTCGAGGTGAGAACCGCCATTAAGGCGCAAGCGTTGGCTGATTTTATCCAAGAGACGACCAGAGCAGAAGAGGTGGAGAGTTGGGTAGTATACGTCGATGGTTCGGTTACCAGAGAAGGAGCCGGAGTCGGTATATTCATTATAACGCCAGAAAAAGAGCAATTACGTTTCGCTATTAAGTTACAATTTAGGGTAACTAATAACGAAGCGGAGTACGAGGCTCTGGTCAGAGCTATGAGGATTCTAAAGGAGTTATCAGCGCAGCAGGTGACCGCTTATTCCGATTCTCAATTAGTAGCGCAGCAGATCAGAGGCGCATATGAGCGGAAAGAAGAGAAGATGATATGCTATGGAAATCAGATTGAAGGCTTGATGAGACACTTTGTGAAATTTGAAATTCAACAAATACCTAGGGAGGAGAACGTGGAGGCAGACCATTTGGCTCGAATAGCCAGCGCGACGGAACATGTCTGGCATGGAGAAATAATCTTACTCTCCGCGGAACAGAAGACATTAGCTCTGGAGATATGCGCATTAACAAACGAGGCGGACTGGCGGATACCGATTGTAAGGTATTTACGCCTCGGTGAAAAGTCGGATACTAAGGAAATGCTTGGAAAAGCAGCCTTGGCGCGTTTTTGTTTGATTGGTGATTATCTCTATAAAAGATCATTTACACACCCATTACTCAGGTGCGTGTCCAATCAAGAAGGAGAGTATATTTTGAGAGAAATTCACGAAGGATGCGCAGGAAGCCATACGGGGTATAAGGATTTAGTTCGAAAGGCACTAAGAGCAGGGTTTTTCTGGCCAACATTAGAAGCAGACGCTAAAGAAAGGGTAAAGAAATGCGAAAATTGTCAGAAGCACGGAAGACTCATTCACATACCAGCAGAGGAGCTTGGGAGCATGGTTTCCCCTTGCCCTTTTGATAAATGGGGAATCGATATAGTGGGGAAATTTCCAGTAGCCTCAGGAGGAAGAGTTTTCTTGATTGTGGCTGTAGACTATTTCACAAAGTGGGTGGAAGCAGAAGCAGTAGCTAAAATAAATGAAAAGGCGATACAACGTTTCCTCTGGAAGAACATCTGCTGCCGGTTTGGTATTCCAAGAATTTTAATCTCCGACAATGGAACCCAGTTCACGGGTTCCATGGTAAGAAGTTGGTGCGAGGAGATGAAGATAGAACAAAGGTTCGTGTCTGTCGCACACCCTCAGGCCAATGGCCAAGTGGAGGTGACGAACAGGACTCTTCTTGAAGGAATTAAAACCAGGCTGGAGGGAGCAAGAGGCAAATGGGTCGAGGAATTGGACTCTGTCCTCTGGTCGTACCGGACTAGTCCTAGAACGGCTACGGGCGAAGCTCCCTTTAACCTAGTGTACGGCACAGCGGCTGTGGTTCCAGCCGAGGTGGGAATGGATGCTCCCAGGATTCTGAACTATCAGGAGCTAGAGAATCAGGGGAAGATAAGAGAAGAACTGGACTTAATCGAAGAAAGAAGAAGCAGAGCTCGCCTTAGGACGGATCTCTATAAGAAACAGATTGAAAAGGTTTACAACAAAAAGGTTTTCAAAAGGAGATTTGTGAAGGGCGATCTGGTTCTAAGAAGGGCTGATGCTTTGAAGCCCGTAGGCAAGCTAGAGCAGAATTGGGAAGGACCTTTTGTAATAAAGGAGGTTCTAAAGGGAGGAGCTTATCGTCTGATAACTCATGAGGGGAAAGAATTACCCAGGCCATGGAATGTATCCTCTTTAAAAAAGTTTTACGTCTAGTAGAAGTGAGTAGAATAAAGAACCTTTTGATAAGGCTATTTTTGGGTGTGAAAGGAAGCATAGAATGTCTCGTCTGAGAGACAAACTTCCAAGGGAAATCATCCCACCTTCTAAATTTATATCTATCATTGAACTACAGTTATAATTATCACTCATATTCTGAAAAGCAGAAGAGCTAGATTATAAACATATTATGGCAAAGAACAAAACGGGAAAAGCCATTACACAGATAAAATACATAGGCCTAAGATCCAAGCATCCAAACAAGGGCAGAGTAAAATTAGTGTTTTACATATTAAAAGTAAAATAAAATTGTCATGGTGAGATAATTGTTCATAAACCAGAAAAACTTTCAATCCTCGGCACGGCCTCTTCTCCCACTCCCCGAGCCGGAAGCCTCGGCGTTGCTTCGGATAATGCGCCGGCTCTAAGAAGGGGATAGCGAAAAAAAAAAAAAAAAAAAAAAAAAACGGGGAAAA
>JAPKLX010001090.1:0-27346 GCA_026898415.1 Leonotis leonurus | reverse complement strand
ATTAATAATAATCTATACTATAAACCCTCTTATACATCATTCCTTTATTAATTCTAAGTAACGTACTCTTCTACGATACATAACTGTACTACTAAAAGTTAAAGCTCTTGCTAAGAAATCAAAATTTTCTTATCTAGCCTTTAACTATCGATCATGCACCGCAAGAATTTATTTTAATTAGCTCGCCATTTTTTTTAAAAAAAAACTCATCATCAAAACGAGCTTACAAGATTTCTATCATTAAACAAAGACTATAAGATGCACGGAAATGATTACTACTAATCAATTAGTAATTCAACAATTTAATATATATAGCGAAATTTTATTATCCCGATTTTCGATACACGATAATTATTAGAAGAAATTTTACGGGCCATTACATTATAATTCCGTGACCGATTCTCATACCAACTGAAAGAACCCGTATGACGGGCTCGCAATACGTAGGATCCACAAGTCTAATTATTAATCCATAAAAATACGGTATTTAACAAATAGTTTAATTATAGCATGAAAATACCACACATGGAAAATAAAATTGCGGAATTAATTTTATACCTTCTCATTTGCTAATCCACCGCTTCCGGAGAGACGATTTGAATCATCAACAACGAACATCAATCCACTCCGGACAATTGAATCTGACCTTTGAAACTTCTAACCTATTACCCTCACCTACAATTCGACTATCGTGTGAGTGATAATTCGTCGGGATTTGTCAAAGAAGGAAGAATCAAAATCCCAAGGTGAAATACATTGAATTTGAAAAACACAAACAGAAGGTGTAGTGAGTGTGATGAAAATACACACTAGTGTATGTTTTTTTGGGGTGGCGAAAATTTACTCAGTGATAAGTGATTTTCGTCCACCTCCTCCCTCTTATGTATAGTTGTAGTTAATGCTAGGTTAGAGCTTTAAAGGAAATGAGCTTAAACCTTCCAATATAAGACTAAGTCCAACTCAATCACTAATATTTCATTATCCAATTAATTGACCAACCACTACAAAAAAATATTAAAATCACTAAGGAGGTGATTGGTATGATGGAATGGAATAAGGTAGGAATGGAATGGAGTGTGGAATGGAATGAAGTGTGGAATGTAATGAAATTGTTAATCCATTCCTATGCTTGGTATGTATAAGGAATAAGAATGGAATGGAATGACAATTTATTTATTAATTTAATCCTTATAATTGATAACTACAAATAAAATAAATAAATAAATTATATTTATATTGTAATGCGAAATCATACTTTTAATATTCCAAGTAAATTTATTATTATCATTTATGTTAAAAAAAATTGTCGAAATTCTCTATTTTTTCTTTATTTTTCAATTATTTTTATGGACCAAAATAATTCAAAAAAGTATATATATTTCAATATAGGATATAAAACGTGGGGGTGAACATTCGGATACATGGTTCAATTTTGTCTAAAAAATCAAACCAAACCAGATTAATAAAAATGGATCGAAAAAGATAGTTCAACCAAACAAAAAATTAACTAGACCAAACTAACAAAATTTATTTTGATTTAGTTCGATTTATCCAAATATTTTATTTCGTAACTTATTCCATTCAATTTTAAAATAATTAATTAAAAAAAATAATCATTCATTTATATCTTCAATAGTTATCATGTACTAAAAAATTAAAAATTATAATCACAATACTTAAATTATTAAAATATTCTCATATATCTTCAATAGTTTCAAATGATAATAAACATTATAAATTTATTGAATTTCATAGTTTGTAAATCTAGAAAAAATTAAAATAAAAATGAAGTGAATAAATTATCACATTTAATTTATTAAATAATTTTAAAATTTAAATTATATTATAAAATATAATAAAAATAATAAAATTATATATGATAAAATAATTTTATTTGATAAAAATAAATTATATTTTAATATTAAAAAATAATTCGATTTTTGTATATTCTTTTGATTTTGTTTTATCTAAATCCTATTCAAATCTAATTAGAATTTGATTTTGAAATAAAATCCAACCAATCAAATATTTTGAGTTTGATTAATTTTGCTCACACCTATTAAAACGTGTATGCTATGTTATAACTAGGGGTGTAATCGAATCGAACTGAACCGAATACTATCAGGCTCGAGTTCGGCTCGATTAAAAATTCGAAGGCTCGAGTTCGGTTCGAGTTTTAAAAATCAAACTTGAGTTCAGTTCGATAAATAAAAAACAAGCTCGAGTTCGGTTCGTAAATTATTCGATTTAATAGTAAATTCGAACCCGAGCTCGAACTCGGCTCGAGATCGTTAAATATTCGAGTTCGTTAAAAAACTCGTTTATTAAATTATTTTGTTAATATTATATATTTTTATATTATTTTGATAAATTCGTGAACTAGTTCGTATATAAAGTTCGTGAAATATTTGAAGTTCGACTCGTTTTTAAAGTTCATGAACAAACTCATTAACAAAGTTCGTGAACTAATCGAAGCTCGGTTCATTAAATTATTTTCGAACATGTTCGCGAACTTTTCGAACCGAATACCTTTAGGCTCGAGTTCGGCTCGAAAAATTATTTGAGCACAGTTTGAGGCTCGAGTTCGGTTCGTTTAGTAAATGAACAAATTCGAAACAAACTTTTATCGAGCAGAGTTCCGAATAGTTCGCGAATAGTTTGGTTCACTTACACCCCTAGTTATAACAATCAAAAATAAAATCATATAGCAATAAAATCTAAATTAGAATGAAAATTTTAAATTATAAAATAACTCATTTTGCATAGCAAATAAATAATATCAAAAAATTTAAAAATATATAATTTATATCATTTAATGAATCTTTCTAATAATATATATTTTTATTAAAAATAGTTTTTTAAATATTATAAAAAATTTAACATTTTATTTGGTAGGGGAGAGGTGTGATGTATAGTAAAATTAACAAAATAATAAATATTTTAATTAATTTTGTCTTAATGAAAAGTAGCAAAAAAAAAATATTGAATAATTAGTTTGGAGCCTAGGAATGGCTAATACCTTTGATTAGAGAGGAATGACTAATACCTCTCCTAATGGAATGGTAATTCCAAACGGAATGTCGATTCCTAATCACAATACGAACCAAGCAAAGGAATGGAATGGAGGAAGGAATGGTCATTTCATTCCACCCTCCATTTCATCATACCAATCACCTCCTACGGAATGGACGACGAACAACAAATCCGCCACCAACAACCGACAGAATGACGACGGACCACGACTAACGACCCTAACAGTGGACTGGACGACATAAATTTTGGCCCGAACTTGATGACGAATATATCAGTCATTAGGAAAATCCGTCGTGAGTCCGTCGTTAGATTTATTAATTTTTATTTTTAGATATTTTTATACCTAACGATGGACATATCTGTCGTCTAGTCCGTCGCCCCGCCCTATATAGCGGGTTTCTTCCCCACTTCGCAAATTAAACATTTCAGACCACCACTGCGCTCGACATTTGTAATACCCCGTCTTTTAAATTATCGAAGTAAACTATATCCGAACGCGTTTGTAATATAATCGGAGATAATATTATATTAAACGTTTGTTTTAAATTAATAAGAAGTGAAATGGGGTAGATTTTATTTTGTGCTTTAAAGAACTTAAGAAGTGAAGAATTTAATTTAGTTAAAATTCTTAAGAGATATGGTTTGATTAAAATGAAAAAAAGTTTAGATATCAAAGTATAGTTATATTAGAACTATATCAATATAAAGATGATGCATACCATATATGTAGTATAGATTAAAGTAGCTCTAGATATATATAAATAGGGATGCACACATGATTTATATATATATATATATACATACAGTAGCTTGTACATACAGTAGCTTGTGGAAATAGTAAGGCTTTCAAGATCAATTGATTGAGAGAAGTAAGATTTCACTCAAGTAAAGTATATACATATATATATATATATATATATTTATTAAGGAAAGACAAGAAAGTAAAAACCACACGTAAGAGACTAGATATATATGTTAAACCTGCAAGATATCATTCATGGGGAAAGAAGGAGATATTAAATACTCAAGTATGTAGCACATGCATGAATTGAATAATCAGTAAAGTAAGGAAAGATAGGAAAGTGAAACACCTCACATGAAACAAAGAACAACTATATATATATATATATAACTTAAGCTAACAATAGATAAAACACTAGACAGTGTCTAATACATAAGAAGGAAGGAAATACAAGCAGCCCTGCTGCTGCAGTGCAGAAAAGAAACCACACGCATGAGACTTTATAATACAAGGCATTAGAATGGAATAATTAAGTCTAAAGCTAGCTGGCAGCAGCATGTTAGCAAATAAGGAAAGAAAGAAAGCTAGCTATAGGTGTCAGAAGTGTGATGATGATAACATAAAAATAGGAGGGAAAACATTGGGAAGAAGGAACAAAGCAGCTGCTGCAGTAGAAACTGAGCAGCCATGCTGCTGCAGAGAAGGAAATAGCAAAGCAGTGGCAGTGGCAGTAGACTGTAGAGTGTAGAAGGGCCTGCAGTTCGGTTGAGTGTAGGAAATAGGAGACTTCCATGCTATGCTCCACGCTTCCTCTTCCACCACCTACAACAATAGAGTAAGGTCTATTAAACTAGCTATTTCAAACCTTAAGCATTTAGCTAACAACACCACACAGCAGTAACATCTATATAAGAGGTAAAGGGGCTGCCCTAGAACCCTTTATCACCCATCAACGTTCCCATAACAGTGCAGCAATCAACATGTCATTCAAGAAGAAGTAGCTAAAGTCTAAGGTAAGGAAATTTAAGCTCTAGCTGTACCTTCAATTCATACCTTTTAGAGTTTAACTTACCATTTATGTTTAATCTCTAAAGATGCTTTTTGACCTCCAATTAATCCCTGAATACAGAAAGCATATGTATAAATTATCCAGATTTTATTAAGAAATTGAAATGATTCTAAGTTTCAGATTTAACAGAGCTTTAGTTTAACTTAAGACATGAAGGATATTAAAACTTTACAGTTAAAACCATCTCCTACCCTAGACCAATTTCCAGAAATTAAGAGACATAAGTTAAGTTCAATTTTCTGTGGTAACTTTAGAAATGATAGTATAGATGTCTTTTGTAAAGCATGTTCTCCATATTAAGCTTTAGAACTCAAGATATGTGTTAAACAAACATAGCAACTTTCAGATTTAGTAACTAAGGTTAAAAGCTTCAAAAACTCTTATGTTAAAAAAAAATTAAGCAAACTTTAAATTTATTTGACACACTCCAAGACACAAGCCTTTAACTTAGAAACATTCTCCCGAATTTAAGAAGCTTAAAAGCTCCCGACCACCAAACTTCAAAGACTTAGAAGCTTCTAGCATGCTCACAAATGGTTCAAATCAGAAATCAGGTCCTAAGACACTCTACTTACAACCCATAAGTTTGAACCAATCACAGCAGACACAGATTTCAAACTGGACAAAATAAGAAAGATCACAGGATGCAGATTCGAACTATAAACTATAACCAATAGCTCATATTAACCCGATCTCAGAACCAACCTCCAGAACCACTTATCTTAAAAATTCAAAGACCCAACTAGGAAGCAAACAGAAGCCCTTAAGGGAAATTAGAACACGCAGTAAGGATTAGAACTTACGGGAGAGACTCAGCGGCAGTCTTGCTGCTGTATTCCACCAGAAGAACTCCGGCGAGGACATGAATTGGTCGAAAGCAGAGAGAGATTAGAAGTTAGTGATTTATTTAAATCTAAACTGAAAAAAAAAAAAATTAAAACTAAAAGTTCATAAATTAATCAAAATTTGAAGAAGAGATTTAGAAATAGCTAGAATGAAGTTTTACCTGGAGGTTGCCGGTATTAGTGGTAGCAATTGTTTCCCCCGTGAGCTTCGGCAGCTCAGAACAAAGAAACGACGGCAGGGACCGAGGAAGGCCGCGTGAGAAGAGAGCGAGAGAGAAACCGAGAGATCAAGAATTTTGAAGAAACTGAAATTAATGAAACTAGAGGTATTAAGAAGGTTTCAAACCAAAATCAATTTAAAATTTTGGGGATGTATAATTTTTCAGAAATTAAAATGGAATTAAAGTTAGAAAAGATTGATATGAAGAGAGATCTTACCTTAGATGGAAATAGAGCTCCGGTGAGTTACTCCTCCAGAAGCAGTCGAACGGCGAGATTAGAAGAATAGCGAAACAGATGATTGTGTGCATATGTGATATAGAAACCGAGAGAGAGTGGGAAGAAGAGAAATTTGAGAGAATAGAGTAAGATAGAAACGGGAAGAAGAGGCAGATAGTGAGGGAAGGAGAGTTTGAGAGAGAGACAGAGAGAGATCGAAAGAGGGAGAGGAAAAAAAAGCAGTGAGCGAGAGAGAGGCAGATGGAGAGAACTAGAGAGGGTAAGGAAAGGGAGAAACAGATAGAGAATAGAGTGTGGAAACAGAGAGAGCAGATCGAGTGAGAGGGAGAGAGGAATTTGCTATCTGTTTGAGAGAAAACAGATAGAGTAGTGAAATGGATTAAAGTTAGGGTTAGTTAGAGTGTTATAGAAATGGGCCGGGTATGGGCCGGGTTTGACATTATAAGAGTGGGCTAGGGAATTAAATTCTTCTGGGCCTTAAGAAATAGAGTGAATGGGCAGAGAATTAAATTGAATGGGCCCAGTTTACTAACCTTAAGTTAATGGATACTTAAACTAATTAAATTAATTAGTAATACCAATTATGGAAAAAAAGGGATAGTGATGTATAGATATACATTAAGTATTAATATTTAGAGCTATTAATTTAGATAATTGAAGCCTAAGTATTAAATTAAGAAGATCCAATTTATTTAATAATTGGGATCTAAATTAAGAGAATTAATGTCTCTAATTTTTTTTAAGGATGGATTTAAGGAATTAAAATTTGAGGTTTGAAAGGATTTTAATAATTAGAACTTAAATGAATAATTAATTATCAAGAATTAATTATCTCATTAAGTGTTAATACACTTATTGCACTTAAATGCAATTACCGGAGTAATTGAATCGAAGATTCAACACTTATAGAAAATATCGATCTAAAGTATCAATATCTCAATTAACGGATCGAAACTAGAACCAAGAATGATATTTTTACGATTAAAGGTTTCAAATGCACGAAGGGCATTTTAATTGATACGAGTTTTTCTAAAGGTTCTTACGAGAGACCTGTTTCGTGTTTCGAGACCAAAGCAAGTACCAATTGAAGTTATTCAGGTAGGCTTTTCTAACTCTATAAAATTATGTGTGCCATATGCTATTTATGTTGATTTCGAAATGATTTCAAATTGAGGAAATGTTTCAAGTATTGTCTTGCCGAAAATGATTTATGTTTTGTATCAATGCCTATCTGGAAGAAGTTAAAGGATCTAAATAAATGAAATCGAATTCGGGTTCCAGTGGGTAAGCATCCCCACTC
The DNA here is from genome assembly GCA_026898415.1 of Leonotis leonurus. Classification (NCBI taxonomy): domain Eukaryota; kingdom Viridiplantae; phylum Streptophyta; class Magnoliopsida; order Lamiales; family Lamiaceae; genus Leonotis; species Leonotis leonurus. The sequence goes on along the minus strand of JAPKLX010001090.1, from coordinate 19,898 downwards.
GAACTAGTGTACACAAGTAAATAACCGGGAGTCGACGTAGATGTTGACCGGTTACAGTGGACCGTGAGTCATCTTAGCGGGTTGGCCGGTTCGGTGTCCGTAGAAGGTGGCCACCTTCTCGGTACCATAAGTTAAAGTGCAGATATGGCTTGAATACTAAAGAAAAGACTGATCAGTCAAAATACAGGTTTCACAAAAAGGATTTAGTGAACGTAGGTACTTTTAAAGAAAATCCCTACGTGTCACTTTTACGGCATTGACAATTATATATGTATGTGTGTGATTTTGGCATGTGTCTACTGAGTACTTTTGTACTCAGCCCTGCATATATTTATAAATGTGCAGGTTGAGCTGTGATGTCAAGGAGGAGTGCTCAGCGATGGTTTTGTTGAACTCAATTAGTGTTAACTCTTGGGGGTTCTACGTGTCTTCACACACGTAGGATTTTATTATGCGATCCTACATATTCCGCTGCAAGAGGTTCCATTGTTTTGTTTGACGAGTGTGTCAATTCAGAGTTAAATTCTTGTTATGAACTAAGACTCAGTTATAAAATATCCTTTCGTTCGGTTAAGTCCACAGTTTCCCCTTTTATCTTTTATTTAATTATTTGTTTCATAGTCGCGTATCCGGACTTCGCCACAAGGGCGGAGAACGGGGCGTGACAACATTTCTCCCCACCGGCGATTCCACTCCTCCACTGGCATCCATGTGTGGTTTCTACCCTATTTTATTTTCCCTTTATTTCTCTATTCAATTTTCTCAATTTTCATTGATTTTCTCTCCCCCAAAGCTTTAAACCACCACCTGCTGCCGCCTCCCACCATCTGTCGCCGCCTGCTGCCGCTTCCCGCAGCCTGCTGCCGCTTCCCGCAGCCTGCTGCCGCTTCCCGCCGCCTGCTGCCGCTTCCCGCCGCCTATTGCTGCTGCTGTTTTCCCACCAAGCCTGCTGTCACCTGCTGCCGCCCCTGCCCCTCTCCTCCGGCGACTGCGTCTGCCTCCCGTGTAACAACTAGATTCTAAATATTTATTGAAATTTCTTAAATTCATATATTATACTTGTTATTTTGATTTAAAAGAAAATTATGTGTCGACTTTGTTGTAGTCTAAGTCACGCCACTAGTTGAACCATAATGAATAAAATTTTATTTATAAGTATTAGAAATTATAATATATGTCTACATACATATTAAAATAGTGATTCTAATCTATTATGTGAACTTAAATTTTATATGAATCAATTTTATTTGATTTTGATTTATAAGTATATTTACTAGTTGTGCCTTATAACCAAAATTGTTCTATAGATTTTATTTATTTTAATTAAGCTGATTTTAACCAAATTATTTTTTTAGTTTAATTAATTAAAATTTTGAAATAAATAAATTTAATTACCTTAGTAGATAATTCACTCATGTATTAAACTAATTTATAGTCTAATAGCTCCATAACTAGTATGACATTATATATATGGGTGGGTTAAGGTAAAAAATGACTTTTGGATATAAAATAGAAAGTAATCATGTTCATCTATTGCATTAGATCTAATGGTGTAGATCTAATCCTGAAATTTAGGGAAAATGGTTATTAGGCGTGTTGCATCGCAAATTTGCAATGCAAAATGGTAATATAGTCAAAATGAATGTGTCGGTTTATAGCATTAATTTGAAAAATCTATCACCTCCAATTGTGGTAACTTACCATTATCACGCAACCACCCAAAAATTTTATTCTCTCTGCCAAATTTTTTTTTACTTTCACGCTTACCAACAATGCAACAACGTAATTATCAATGGAACAATGTAACTGAAGTAATGCAAAACTGTAGTTTGGTTCAATGAAAATTGTCGTGTTATCAATGTAACAACGTAATTAAAAACAAACCTACTTGCCATGAATTCACTGCCCCTTCCATCTATTCTTTCTCAATAAAAATTATCAACGTAATTATCAATGCAACAATGCAACAATGTAATTGAAGTAATTCATTTACGGGGTAATTGAACCCAAATAATAATATATATTGTTCAATTTCGTAATGCAAAACTGTGGTCTGGTTCAATGCAAATTGTTGTGTTATCAATGCAACAATATAATTAAAACAAAGCAATCTGCCATGAATTCACCGCGCCTTCCATCAATTCTTTCTCAATGAAAATTACTCATAAAATGTTGGAGAAACATAAAACAAATGTGTAATTTACGAACAAAATTTAATGATCTTCAAATCCACGCATAATTGAAGTAATTCATGTACGTGGTAATTGAACCTAGATGATAATATATACTTTTCAATTTCGTAATGCAAAATTGTCGCCTAGTTCTATGAAAATTGTCGTGTTTATCAATGCAAAGCCGCCGCTGCCGCTCCCGCCACCTTCTGGCTCCACTGCTCCGTCGCCCTCCCGATCTTCCTCAACATCATTCACATCTCCACGGTGCAGAAAATAAAATTCGAATTGAGACGAAGGAATATATGATTAAAATCCCTTATTTATTGCTTAGATTATAACTAATTAGTTGTGCACTCATTCTCTCTCATATTTAAAAGTACTTGTTTACCCTTTGTTGGTCCCGAAAGAGCAAGATTGGTGTATGGGGAGGGGGGGTGGGGGTGGGAATACACCAATTCAAACTTTTAGGGTTTTCTTGTTTTAAGATTAAGTATAAGGTTTAAGCACACTTAATAAATAAGATAGCTTTGTCACACCCCAACCTCCGCCCTTCCCGGCAGAGTCCGGGCGCGCGACTAAAAGATAATGAATGAAGGATAAAGTATATAAAGGGAGGATAAAATGGAACCCTGAACTCTTTGAATGAAACGAAAGATACTTCGATAACTGAATTCAGTTTAGACAAGGAGTTAATTTACATAATTGGCAACCTCGCCAAACAAAAACTGATAGAAACTCACGCAGCGGAATAAGGATCGACTGAAGTCTACGTGTATGAAGACACGTAGACACCCAAAACTTTAAGTAAAGACCGACAAGCCCATCATAGCAGCTCCCATCATCACGTCTCAACCTGCACATTTATAAATACATGCAGGGCTGAGTACAAAAGTACTCAGTAGGCACATTGCCCGAAATCACACACATACATATATAATTGTCAATGCCGTAAGAGTGACACGTAGGGATTTTGTCTTTAAGAGCACCTACGTTCACTAAATTCCTTTGTGAAAGATCCTATTGTTCAACATCGATGTCTAATTTTCTTTAGTATAATGCCATATCTGCCCTCTTAATGGTACCGAGAAGGTGGCCACCTTCTACGGATACCGAACCGGCCAACCCGCTCGATGACTCACGGTCCCCTCTTATGTACATTAGTTCGAGTGGGGATGATTACCCACTGGAACCCGAATTCGATTTTCCTCTTCCAGATAGACATTTATACAAAACATAAATCATTTTCGTCAAGACAATACTTTGAAACATATTTCCTCCATTTGAATTCATTTCGAAAATAATATAAATAGCATACGGGCACACATAATTTTATTTGTAATAGAAAGCCTACCTGGATAATTTCGATTTGTACTTTCTTTGCTCTCGCAACGCGAGGTAGATCTCTCGTAAGAACCTTTGGGAAAATCTCGTATAAATTAAAATGTCTTTCATGCATTTGTAACATTTAATCGTAAGATATATCATTCTTGGTTCTTATTTCGACTTGTAATCGAGATATTGAGACTTCAGATCAATATTATTTATAAAGTGTTGAATCCTCGATTCAATTACTCCGGTAATTGCATTTAAGTGCAATAAGTGTATTAACACTTAATGAAAAATTAATTATCAATAATTAATTATTCAATTCATTTTAATAGTTCATTTAACTCATTACATAACCTTATAATATAAATTTTTTAAATAAATTCTTAATAATTTAGAGACATAAATTCTCTTATTTTAGAACCCAACCATTAATTAAATTGGATTTTCTTAATTCATACTTAGGCTTAAATTATTATAAGCTCTAATTATTAACACTTAAGGGGTATATATATTACTATCCCTTTTTCCAATATTTAATATTTCTAATTAATGTAACTTCTTAATTAAATCTCATCTTATTAAAATGTTTAACTTAGTACATTTAAATTAATTAAGTGAGCTTAATAATTAATTTAATTAGTTTAAGTATTAATTAACTTAATATTAAATATACTGGGTTCATTTGATTTAAATAATTCAGCCCATAAGATTTAATTAATTCGGCCCAACCCATTTCCTCCCTTAAGGCCCAGAACAAATAAATTTCAGCCCACACTTCGTGTAACTCGGCCCATTACCTAATTTAAATCTACAGCCCATCATTTTAGTCAACCCGGCCCAGAAACCATTTCCACGACCCGGCCCACTATCTAAAAACCCTAACTTACCCTAATTCCTCCTTTCTCTTCTCTTCCACAGACACAACACCCTACTTCACTCTCTCCCTCGCTCTCGCCTCTCTGTCTCTCTCTCGCCTTTCTCCTTCACTTCGTCTCTGTTTTCCTCTCTTCTCTCCTCACTTTCTGTCTCCCCAATTCCCTCTCTCGTTCTCTGCCTACTTTCCTTTTCTCTCGCCTACCTCCTCTCTTCTGAACTCTCTCTCCCTGAAATTCTCTCGACAGAAATGGTGGAACGCTCAACTAATCTACCTAAGGTATACTCCTCTTCCCCTTCTTTGAATTTCTTTAGCTCTCTTTTCTTACCCTTCTCTGTTTCTCGACTCCCTTCTTTCTTTTAGTTAATTTCTGGTCTGGATTAGAGTTTGCATGTTATAGATTTCTTAAATTTTCTGTTCGTAGATTTAGATGCCAATGTTTGCTTACTGAAATGTTGTTTCTACCCCTTCAGTTTCTAACTCTCTCTCGTTTCCTATTTTCTGCAGGTGGGTAGAGCCCTTCCTAGCTCCAGTTTCTCTTATGGGAGTATTGGTTTCTAATTTCTTTCCAGTAGGTAAAAACGGCTCTAAACTTTCTGTTTTTAAATTTTAAACCTCTTATTTGCTTCTGCATGTTGAGATTGGAACTGAGATTTTAATTTGGTGGCATTTTTAGCAATGTTCTATATTTCTGAAATGGTTTCTTTGCTGAAATAGGGTATTCGGTTGGTTGGTTAGGGTTTAAGATAATTTAGAGGTAGAACGTGGCTACTGGTTCAGGAACTGTCTTGGAAGGTAAAATTTCCTCCTCCTTAGTTAAATTCTTGGCTAATCTCCCTTATTACATCTTCCTTTCCTACCTCATGCTATACTTTAATTATTATCTTACTCTGTTTTCTCATAGGGATGGTTCTGTTATGAGGTGGTTACACGGATAAAATCTTGGCGTTGTGAATTTCTGACCTAAGCAGCAGCTAAGTCTGCTTTTTATATCTTTATGTTTTGATTATGATTTTATTTTCACTGAATACTAAATTCTCAGTATCAAGCTGCTGGTTTGTACCTTCTATTATTAAGGATATTTCCTGAAATTTTTCTTATGACATGCTATACGTTCTGCTCCTCTATGTTCTGAACATTGTGTTCTGTTTTCGTTGACTTAGTAATTTATGCTTGTTTTGAACAATTTTCTGGGTTATGTATGTTCTTAAACATTGCTAAGTTCTGAATTTGTGATTTTGTTTTATAAGAGATTTTATTTACAGCATTATATATTCCAATCTCAGTTTTTTTTTCTTTTCTGATGAAGAAAGCTAAATTTCTGATTTCTATGTTTGGCTTAATAACTGTTTAGTTAGTATTACAGAACCTATAACCCATTCAAAGTTTATTACTCTGGTCTTTAAACTATCATTTCAGAGCTTAAATATTTATACTAGACTTGAAACAAAACTTCAGGATTTTATCTTATTTTCTGTAATCTGTATAGTTGTTACTCTTGTTTTCATGGATTGAGAATGATCATATCTTGGGCTTAACATCATTTCAAATTATTACTGAATTTGGATAGTTTATATATATATACTTTCTGTTTTCATGAATGACTTAGGAAGATTTAAAACAGTTTTATATTTTATATAATTGTAAGTTAAAAGTATAAGAGATGTAAACTAAAGGTATAGCTTAGAGCTTAGTTTCATTACCTCAACTTCAACTACTTCTTCTTCTTGTGAAAGATAGGATTTGCTGCTCTGTTTTTATTTTGAGTTGTGAGAATGGTGATGAAACGTTTGGGTGATAAATGGTTCTAAGGCAGCCCCTTTACCTCTTATATATAGTATTGTGCAATGTGTAGTGTTAGCTTAATGCTTAAGTCTTAGCTAGTTATATTAATAGACTTTACTCTATTGTTTTGTAGGGTATGGGAGGATAGCTTGGATGGAGGACTTCTATCCCCTCACTCAACCGGAGATCACAGCTCTTTTCTGCACCATTTCTAGCTACAGCAGCATGGTGCTTTGGTTTATTTCCTTGCCTTACTTTCATTTGTATTTTATGATCATAACTTCTCATAATTATGGAAAGAATTTCTTCTTTCCTCTGTTTTTAGAGGCTGCAGCAGCATGGAGCTTTATGTAATATTTAGATCTTTTATTTACTTTATGTAATGTATTGTATAATTTGGTGTTAGGGCTGTACGTATATATATAAGATATGATCCAAGTGTTTCAATTTATTAGACTTCCTTACTTTCCTTTATTCATAGATTGCAGCCTTATGATTTGGTTTAGATCTTTTCTTTGCTTACTGCAATGTATTATCTAAATTTTGATGGTAGCAACTATGTACCAACACATATATACTCAAGTGTTTCAATTTAATGGCTTTCCTTTCTTACTTTATTCAATACATGTATGCATGTACTTACTAGAGTGGAATCACACATTTCCCAATAAAAATCTTTAGAGCCTTATTTCCACAACATACTATATATATACAAATCATACGTGCACCCATATTTATATATATATATTTAATTATTTAACTCTATACTACATATATAGTATGCATCATCTTCAATTTATATAGTTCTTAAGTTATAACACATACTTACACTTAAATGTTTAATTCAAAGTGTAAAACACTTCTTAATATTAACATTTCTTAAGATATAATCAAGAATTCTTTACATACTTGTTATCGTAAACCATATCTCTTAAGAATTTTTTTTTTTTTAAATCAATTATATTCTTCATTTCTTAAGTTCTTTAAAGCCCAAAGTAAAATCTAATCCATTTCACTTCTTATTAAATTAAAACAAACGTTTAATATATATTATTATTTCCGATTTTATTACAAATGCGTTCGGATTTAGTTTACTTCGGGACTTAAAAAGACGGGGTATTACAAGCTTAGAGTAGTAAAATAAAACTTTTTGTCAGGAAGATTCAATCTTACTGAAATAACACCTTATGCATGGAAAAACAATAATCAAGAACAACAAATGCAAATTAAACTTGATTAAAGTTGTGTGCGAAATTTGGTGGTTAATGCTCTTTATAATGTGAACAACGTTTTCTTGCTTGTAGATATTATCATACCAGTTTTGAATGCAAGAGTATGTACAAGATGATAAAGAAGTAAATAACAATTAAAGAACACAATTAGTTAACGTGGTTCGGGATAAACTTTCCCTACATCCACGGCTTGATCAAATCTAGATCGAAAATCCATTAACTTTCTCCTTTCTTTTTACTCGTTGAGTACGAGCCACAAGAATTATCAAACCTAGATAATTTATTGTGATTACAACTGGATCAAATCTAGATCCTAACTTTGGGTTTTGTAAAAACAATTTTCCAGAAAAGTAAACGTTCAACAACAGTAAACACTACAGAGAATTCTTAGATGGATGGAAGTGTTTTTGAACGTTGAGAACTTGAAGATTTTTAGCAGAGTAATGGTAGTATAATAGCTTGAATTCTCGTATACCTTTCTGGAGGTGAAGGTGGTATATATAGGATTATTGCAAGAACTATCCGTTGGAGAGGGAGAAGTCCTTCCTCTTCACATTAATGGCTGCATTAAATGCATGGCAGTATTGTTGATACACGCGCTGCCAAATGAGAGTTTGTTCCACCTTTCACTCGATTTCTTAGTGTAATGCCATACTGAGAATTATTCACCGTAATGCAAATTGATATCTCATACTTCATTCCTTAAAGTATGTTGTTGATGTGACAATACACCAAGTGGTTGACTTGTGAAAAATTTAGGTATGTCGGCATTCCACCATAGTTACTGTGAGGAGCAGCTCGTTCTTGATAGAATAACAGGTCGTTGTACATCAAGTTGTTCCTCCATAAGTTAATTGGTTTGGTTCCCAATTAACACATGAGTTTATGTTGAACACTTCATATTAGTAGGTAGAGGAATGAAATGATGAGCATATCGTTTTTGATAAAAACGACTTGTTGCTTAACTCGTCAGCGAGCTGCTAGAAATTTTAATTCTAGCTGATCATCCTCTTGTAATGTCTTTCAAGTATAAAAGTTTTATATCCTATGTTGGTTCCGAAAGAGTAAGGTTTGGTGTATGGGGGGGGGGGGGGGAATACACCAAATACAAACTTTTCAGTTTACTTGTTAAGTTATAAGAGAGTTCAAGCGATTCTGTATAAAAAATTGCTCGGCAGATGACTAGACAGATCGATGAACAGATCGATAACATTTTAGTCCAAGCAGATTGCTCTCTTAGTGTAAATACTTAGCTAATAATAAGAGTGATCTTATTATTTGCAAAGTATTGTGTGTGCGGAATAATAATGGATTTAATGGTGCTCTTGTTTAGAAAACCTTAGGAATTATCCAGATCGTTAAGCAGATTGATTGAGATGCAGATTTATATGATAGTGCAGAAGGTTAGAATAATAAACAACTGAAAGTAAATATGCAGGAATAAAAAGAACACAGTTGTTTAACGTGGTTCGGGAAATCCCTACGTCCACGATCTGGTCAAAACTAGACCAGATTATCCACTACTAGGATACTCTGCTTGTTTATACTCGTGGAGAACGAGTCACAAGTATCTATCAAAACTAGAGAGATACTTATGCACGAAATAAGGGTCGTGTCCCTTTACAACAGATTACCTCTACGTTACCACTAGAAATCTACTAGCTAGCTGGGTGATCTCCTTTCTCTCGATAAGATAGACTTGAATCGAGGTGGGTTGGTGTGATGTAGAATCACAATTCTTTTGAAGCTCTAAGTCTGGATGAAAGTTGATAGCTTGAGAGTATGTTGATGGTATAGCTCGCGTATGTTATGTATCTTGTCCAGATTTGAACTTCAAATATATATAGGCATTGAAATTGAAAATTCTAGCCGTTGTTGATTGGCGTGAGATTGATGGTATATTGCCAATCAATAATGTCCATCATATCTCTTCTTGCCTTGTAGAAACGTTGACTCAATATTCAGTTTATGGAAAGCAGATTGCCAACGGTTTCTTTCCTTCTTTGTGTCAATCGAAGATTCTCTTTCCAATCCCTGTTGGATAGGCTTCAATCTTGACGTGGCAAGATGGTATGATGTGTAGGATGATGTCATCTGGTGGTTTGATGACTCTATCGATCTGGTGCTTCACTGTAACTATCGATCTGGTCATCGATCTAGTCGTTGTCTGTTACAGCAGATCAATTTCTTCTTGGCTTGAAATCTTGGCCTTCATCCTAAACTATTTATGGAAATGACTATAGGAATAATTCCTTTACATGACAAGTCATCTCCTAATCTATTCTCTAACAGAATTCACTTTACATGTAGTGATCTGTTTTACATGTAGAACAGTTTAATACTAAGAAATACTAAGTGTGTTTCGAAAGATCATCATCAAAACCAAAAAAAAAATACTTAAGGGTTCCCAAAAATTTCCCCCTTTTTGATGATGTCGAAACCACACTTTACATTTATGTCCTAATAACATATTTAAGAGAGATCTGGTTGGATAGCCATATTGATTATGTATCATTATTAGGTTATAACGATTTAAAGCAGTTTATATGTGTTCTGGACAATTAGAGGTTGTCATCAGAAACTCAATGAACTTCCATAGATAAGGCATAATGATATGAAAAAGTATAACTATCTGCTCTTCCTTCTCTCCTCTTGTTGTTTCTTCATCTTCGCCCTGGTTTCATCAGATATGAGCTGTACGCTCTCATATACTCCCTCTCTTACCCTTATGTAATCTGGGTCTTCAGAGTCTATCTTGTATCCCCTGTTCTTTGCCAGTTGGTTAATGAAGGTGAGCAGAAAAGTTTTTTCTGGCAGATCAGTTCCAGGAATGGTGGGGAAAGTTCTAAATTCCCTCTCTAGGGCAGTGATTTGAACTTTTGCCCTTGCAGCAGCTTCTCTTATGCTCTCAACCAAGTCTCTTGCATCATTCATATCCAGGAAAAGATTGAAAGCTTCATTCGGAGTCCCCTCGCAGTATGCTGACTCCTTGAGAAAATATCGGCACATGATAAACCCATATTTCAACCCATCCCATCCTTCTTTTAAATTATCTGGGACCCAGTTGGTCTCTCCTTCTTTGGTTTTTGATGTTCTGATTGGAGCAGACGAGAACCAACTGGAACCAGATCTCTTCTTTCTCTTTAGGGGTTGAGATTGGCTCGATCTGCTTGAGTATGTTGTCTTTTGAATTTGAGCGATTTGAGCAGATGGAGCAGATGATGGGGCAGATGGTGGGCTGGAAGTTTCTGGTGCTATCTACTGCTCAGGTTGAGCCTTCTCCCTTTCATCCGCAGCACCAGATGATTGCAACTTCCCCTTCGCAATCAATGGTTTCTTCCCCTTCCTGGATCCTTCTCCCTTTTCGACATCATCAACATACATATTGATGAGTGCCCGTAGGGAAGTGATCTTTTCTTTCATCTCCTTGACCTCTTTCTCTGATTCTATCTTTTGAGTGAGCAGAGAGGTGATGTTTAAGTTTGAGTCGTCGATCTGCTTTTGAAGAGATATCTGTGTTTTGAGCAGATCGGTTTTGTAGCCCTCTTTATCTTCTTTTATTATCCCAATTTCATCAAAAAATGAAGTAATCATTGTCTTTGTTGGGTAGCCCAGTTCACACATCTTCCTTTCAACAAAATTTTTGTCATCTGATTCAAATCTTCTGAACATGGCCCTAGTTTCTGCATTTGCTTCTTTTACCACATCAGCTGCTATGCCATCTGTTTGTGCCTTGACAATGGTATGAACCATGTCTTTTTCATGCTTGGCAAACTCAGTGATAATTTTGTACATTTCCTTGACCTTGAGCTCCGTTGTAAAAAGTGTCTGATCGATCTGTGCCTTCCTCTCTTCTGCAGCAGCTCGATCATCATCCATCTTTTTACTTAGCTCCTCAATTTTCAATTTGCATATCCTTCTCAAATTAGAGTCAACCTGGTCAACGTGAGTCTTCAGGTGGTTGTTGAACTCTGTGAGAATGCGAATGGCCTCATCTTGTACGGTGGAGAGAGTTCCATACATGTACTGGTCCACCTTTTTGGAAATTAAGTCACTGACTTGAGTATTGGATAGGGATTGATGCTGGGTCATCAATATATCCTCCAAGGTTGTCATCTCAACAAAATCGTTCATTTTTGCAGCGACAGCTGGGGTGTATATGTCATCTGTTTGTATACCTCCCACCCTCTGTCCTGCTGGTTCATGTTCTGTTTGTACTTGATCAACCACTGTACTTTGAATTGTGCTTTGCTTGGCTGGTTCCCCCTCAGCCTGTGCAGTGGGTGTCATGGTCTGTTCTCCAGCATCAGCCATGTGCTGATCTGGTTCTGTCTCAGTCATTGCTGCACCCGATTGGTGAGCATCAGAAGGTTCTGCTTCCACTCTTGCTTCCTTAGCAATTTCTTCTTCAATGCTGTCATAGAACCCTAGCATATTTGCTTTCTCATATGCAGATCGAAGATCGATCTGGAGTTCTTCGACTTCAAATTTTGACATCCCCAAAATGTCTGACTTGTATGTCTCCCTTAACTCAGCAATTGAAGCAGCAGTGAAGATTTTGAGCAGGGTGGCTTCTTGAATTTTCAATGTGTGTATGGATCTGGTTCTGAGCAGAGCATCCAGAACGTAGAATTTTTTTATCTTTTATGAGCAAAAGGAACTTGAGCCATCTGGCTGCTTCATATGTTTCAGGAGTGAGCTGTATTCCTGGAAATGTTTGAAGAACAGAGTGATCTGCCTCTGTTTCCAGCATCCTCACCACTGTCTCTTCCTTCTTTAATTCCTCCTCCTCATCCGTAGACTCCTCATCTCCCTCGACCTCCTCATCAATCTGCTCAAGATGTTCTGCAGATGATGGACTGGCAGTGTGTGCGGGGGAGAAATCCTTGGTTTGATTTGGTTCCAAGGATGAGATGGGAGCTACATCCTCTGGTGGTCCACCCATCAGGACCTCTTCCTCCTCAACCTCCTGTTGAGGGAGAATGGTTTCTGTAACAGCAGGTTCTTTGACCTGGACTTCATCAGCTAGTTTCTGAAGTCTTCTGCGTTTAGGTTTGGGTGGCTAGGCTGCAGTGGATGTGTCTGTGTCAACCGAGCTGGCTCTTCTGGTAACCCTCTTGGTGGGGGTCCTCTCCGATGGTTTATCTTTTGTTGCCTTGGTCTTTGTAGATTTTTCTGCTGGGCCAGATGGAGGAGCCCAGATTGGGTTAGAATTGCCCATCTCCATCAGTGTGTTGACAAACACAGGGTCTTTCACCCTTGCAATCAAATTTGCGGAAATGCCCATTGACATTTCGATCTGGTGCTGATCTTTTGGGAATCTCAATCTGTCATTGAATTCCACAGAATTGTCCCATTTGTGCTGTGTAAAGAAGGATTCCAGCACGTAGTTGATTTTTGTGGAGTGCCTTAAGCTGCTCCTCTTCACCTCGATCCCGGGGTTCCCTCCTTTTACAAACATAATCATCTTGGCCTCCTTCGCCAAGAGATCGAATAGAATTCTACTCCAGTTGACTGGCAAGTTAAGCACCACAGCAGCCAGAATTCTGAACTTCTCAGGGGTGACCTGGTCATAAGAACCATTGTGGTTCAAGAAGATACGCTTGACGAATTCAAAGATGATTTTGAATTCGGGAGCGAGTAGTGCCCTTTGGAACATCTTGTTCGTGTAATGCATGAGCACTACCATCACCAGCTCAACTGCTTCCTGGAGTTGGTCTTCACTGATGTCCGCTAGGGTGATACCTTCATCTTTCAACTTGTAAACACTGTCTATAATGTTTAAAACATTGTAAGTGGTATTGTTGAGGGTGTTTCCCTTGCTAACCCTAATGGTAGCTTCGTTTCCACCCTTCTCTCCCTGCCACGAGAGATAGAATGCGGCGACTTCTTTGTGTAAGAAGTGGATATGATGAGTGGTGATTATATTGTGAAATCCTACAAAGAAATCAAAAGAACAGATGTGAGCACTATCCTTCCATCAATGAAGTATTAGCGCTCAATAGCAGTTTACAGAATATAACGATTTAAACACAGTCCAAGTGAACATATACATGCAATTGGGTAAAGACAATTTTCAATACAGGTTCGAGAGTTTTCATAACATGCATGATATAGAAACAACTCATAAAAAAATAAACCTTTGCAGCGCCTAACAAGGTCGAATGCCTTGTCCAGTTTATGAAACCCGAAGGTATCAAGTACTGCGAAAAGTTCTTGATGGATATATGGTTTCAGGAAGTTTACTTGCTCAAGAAATTGCGAAGATTTGGGTGCCATTTTGATAAAACAGATTGATTTTTGAAGATTGAGAAGGAAGAAGAACAATGTATGTGAGTGATAGATGAACCGCCTTATCAAAATGTATATATATAGGTAGATAAGCTATAAGAAAGTGTAATATTTTAATTGATTTACTTCCCTTGTTCAACTTTTTCCCGCCTCTTGAGTTATAGACTTAAGGTCTACTCTCTTCTCTTTTTCTGCGTTTGATACACGCGCTTTGATCTAACGGTTGTAGTGAGGCGCGTTGATTTTGTAGCCGTCACTTTTCTTCCTTTTTCTTGAATAGGTAAATATCTCCTCGATCACGTTTCCCAAACACTGTACTAATCATCAAAAATAAAAGATTTGGTATATATATGTCAATAATTAGATATATATACTATGATTAGGTTGATGTGGTCGCCGTATATTGTTGACTTTCCCCCTTAATCAAGTAGTGGGAATTTTAATAAAAGATTTAATTAATATCCACGTGGCATCAAGTGATTTGGTCCAAATCGATCTCCCAATTAACAAACTGTTGTTAATAACATCGATCTGTTTATGCCACTCTCGAGTTTTGGGCATTAATTTTGTTTGATGATCTGTTAATAATTCCCGGTTGGAATTTTAAACAATCTGATCATCAATCTTCTATTTTGATGATCTGGTGTCAATTCCCAGTTGGAATTTTACATGACCTGTTTTTATCAATCTGGACTTAGTCGATCTGGTGCTAATTCCTTGTTGGAACATATTGATCTTGTATCTATTTCCAGTTGGAATTTTATACGATCTGCTCTAAGACTATCTGGTCCTTTCTTCCAAATTCAATAGTCTTAATTTACTACAAAACATCTTGAACCTTTCTTCTGGTAATGCTTTGGTGAGAATGTCATCTCTCTGGACTTCAGTGTGTATTTTCTCGATTTGTACATATTTTCTTTCAACATGATCTCTTATAAAGTGATGTCTTACGTCCACATGTTTGCATCTGGTATGCAAAACAGGATTCTGTGTGATAGCTATAGCACTTGAGCTATCACAGAAGATGGGTATTTCCTTGACATCAATTTCATAATCTTTAAGCTGTTGTCTTAACCATAGTATTTGTGCACAACAACTTCCAGCTGCCATATATTCTGCCTCTGTGGTTGATGTGGCAACAGATGTCTGTTTCTTTGAGAACCAAGAGACCAGTTTGCTTCCTAGAAACTGACATGTACCAGAAGTTGACTTTTTATCTTACTTGCATCCAGCATAATCTGAATCTGTGTATCCAGTTAGCTCAAAGTTATCTTCACATGGATAACATAATCTAATATGGGTTGTTCCCTTCAGATATCTTAAGATCTTTTTAGCTGCTTCCATGTGAGATTCTTTGGGGTTTGCTTGATATCTTGCACATACTCCTACTGCAAA
Organism: Leonotis leonurus; assembly: GCA_026898415.1. Classification (NCBI taxonomy): domain Eukaryota; kingdom Viridiplantae; phylum Streptophyta; class Magnoliopsida; order Lamiales; family Lamiaceae; genus Leonotis; species Leonotis leonurus. The sequence goes on along the minus strand of JAPKLX010001090.1, from coordinate 4,818 downwards.
TGTGATGTCAGGTCGACTAGCAGTTAGGTAGAGTAATGATCCTATGATCCCTCTGTATTGAGTAATGTTAGCTGGTTTTCCTTCTGGATCTGGATCACTTTTCCCATTGGCCTGCATTGGGATTTTTACTGGGTTACTGTCTTTGAGCCCAAATTTAGTCAGCAGATCGTTGATGTATTTTGTCTGATTAATGAAGATACCATCTGGTAATTGCTTGACCTGCAAACCTAAAAAGAAACTCATTTCTCCCATCATAGACATTTGATAGTTATTTTTCATAAGATCAACAAATTTGTCACATAGATAGGTAGATTGAGACCCAAATATGATGTCATCTACATAGATCTGTATTAGAAGGATGTTCTCTTTGACTTTGATGATAAACAAAGTCTTGTCAACAGATCCTCTTCTAAATCCAGATTCTAGTAGGAAGGTTGATAAGGTCTCATACCAAGCTCTAGGGGCTTGCTTTAGACCATAGACTGCCTTTGTCAGTGTATATACTTTTTGATTTGGATCTGCTTCTTCAAATCCAGGTGGCTGTTCCACATAGACTTCTTCTTCAAGGATACCATTTAGGAAAGCACTTTTGATATCCATTTGGTATACCTTGAACCTTTTATGTGCAGCGTATGCTAAGAATAGTCTTATTGCTTCTAGTCTGGCTACGGGTGCAAATGTTTCATCAAAATCAATGCCTTCTTGTGATTATAGCCTTTAGCTACTAATCTGGCTTTGTTTCTGACTACTTCATCATTTTCATCCCGTTTATTTTTGAACACCCATTTTACACCAATCACACCTTGGTGTTTGGGTCTGTCCATGAGATACCAGACCTCATTCCTTTTGAACTCGTTGAGTTCTTCCTGCATTGCTGTTATCCAATCTGCATCCTGTAATGCTTCATGAGCATCAGATGGGTCAATGCGAGACAGGTAGCAACTTAACAGTGCACTTTCTCCATGCATCCTTCTGGTTTTCACACGATCTGATGGGTTCCCAACAATCTGTTCTGGTGGATGATCTTGTATCCATCTCCTTCTCCTGGTCATCTCTTCATCTGATATCTCAGGTTCAGGTTGATTTGTTGGTTCCTCAAATTCAGGGTGTGATGTAGAAGATGGTTGGAATGGATGCTCATTAGGATTTTCTTCTGGATTTGAATTTTCGGATTGATTATTTTCTGCAATGACCGTTTCATTGCTTGGTGATCTGTTTTCATCCAGATCATGATGTGTTGTTCCCCCTTGCTTTATGATTTCTTCAGCAATAGGTGGAGTGATAATCTCTCCATCCTCACTTTTTGAATTCCATATAAGAATATCTTCAAGCAGTAGTTTATTCATCTTCCTTGTAGTCATCTGGTTTCCTGTCTGTTTATTTACAGATGTCCTGTACTCAACAATAGACTCATCAAAAACAACATGAGGTGTTACCTCCACAATGTGAGAATTCTTATTTTAGACTCGATATGCTTTGCTGACATCAGAATATCCTAAGAATATTCCAGGATCAATTTTGCTATCAAAAGTCCTCAATTGAGATTTCTCATTATTGTGTATGTAACACAAACAACCAAAAGTACGAAAGTAAGAGATCTTAGGCTTTCTGTTGTTCCAGATCTCATATGGAGTCTTTCCATGTCTGAGTGTTATTGATGATCTGTTATGAGTATAGCAGGCTGTGTAGATCGCTTCTGCCCAGAACTTCTTGGGTAGATTGGTAGCATTTAGCATAGTACGAGCTGCTTCTTTGAGTGATCTGTTTCTCCTCTCAACAACTCCATTTTGTTGAGGCGTTCTAGCAGTCGAGGTTTGATGAGTGATTCCCATCTTGTCACAGTATGCTTCAATCTTTTGGTTGAGAAATTCTGTTCCTCGATCTGTTCTGATAGTAGCTACACTTACATCCTTTTGTTTGGTGAGCTTGTGTAGAAAATCAGGTAGTTTGACTAGTGTCTATTTCTTCTTTAACAGAAAGATGACCCATGTAAACCTTAAGTAGTCATCAATGATTACTAAGGTGTATTTTCTTCTATTTATGCTTAGTGGTTTGACTGGTCCAAACAGATCAAGATGTAACAGCTCCAGTATCCTTGATGTTGAGTGAGCTGTTTTGCTTATAAAGGATGATCTGGTTTGCTTTCCAGCTTGACAGGCATCACATATATGATCTTTATCATATACTTGATCTGGTAGTCCTTCCACTAACCTTTCCTTGGCAATCCTGTTGATTGACTTGAAGTTTAGATGACTTAATCTCTTGTGCCATAACCAGCTTGTTTCTAATACAGTCTTAGTGACTAAGAAGGTCTCGATCTGGTTTGTCCACTGAACAATATATAGTCTATCCTGCAATCTTCCGGTAAGGAGTATCTCATCTCCTTCCTTGTTCTTCACAAAGCAGTTATTAGTATCAAAAACAATCTGGTTACCATTAGCACAGAATTGACTTACAGAAAACAGATTGTGACTAAGACCCTCAACATATGATACGTTTGTGATGGTGGTCTTGCCAACTTTTATGTTCCCATATCCTCTGGTATATCCTTTAGAATTGCATCCAAAGGTAACCTGAGGTCCTGATTTCTCTATATAATCTGATAGTAGGTTCTTGTCACATGTCATGTGCTTCGAACAGCCACTATCTATTATCCAGATTGCTCCTTTTGCTATCTTGTTCCTTCTTGCAGTCTTCTGATCCTGCAATTAATTACACTTAGCTACCCTTCAACGTTTGGGTGCTTGGGTTAGGAACAGAAATATAACAGGTAATGATGTTCCCATCATTATCAACTTTAGACAGAGAATGAAATACAGATGGATGATATCTCTCTATTCCATCATTCTTCAATCCCTTCTTAATAGGTGTTGTCCTGTTGACATTCTTGTTATGAACATGATCTGATTCTGTGTAATAAGCTGGTTGTCCCTTTGTTTGATGGTATTGTCACTTGATCTGGTATTTGTTTCCTCTCTGGTACAAAGTTTATGGTACTCGAAGATTTTTCTGAGTGGCCTGGATATCCTAATCCTAATGTGCCCTGTTGTTGCAGGTTGATTAGCAACTTAGCACGTTCATCACTCTTGTAAATCATCTCTTTCCCCTTCTTTATCCTCTCTTCAGCAACGTTGTTTCTTGTAATAAGATCTTTAACCTTGGAGTTTAGAGATTGAATCTCACTGTATTTTCCTTTGATCTGTTCTTCCAGATCAGCTATTTGGGCAAAGAATTGAGTGTTGGTTGTGCTCAGTATCTCCTCTGATTTCTTCAATCTGTCATTCTCTTCTACAACTTCTCTAAACAATCTCTTGATGCTCGAATAGCTTTTGAACATCTCATTTACTTCTTCCCAAGAGTAGTCAGTTTGATCTTCATTATCCTGTTCCAGATTGATATCATTTGAGGAATTGGAATAACATGAATTTACCTCGACTTCGTCAAGACCGTTGTTTAGTCCCACATAGCATTCATCCCATCCTTCTTCGTCATTAGCAAAGAAGGCTTCATCATTCTCTGATGAGCTATCTGAGAAATGACTCGAGCTGCTTGATTCTTGTTCAACTAACATGGCTTTTCGTTCATGTTTGAGTTTTCGATCTCTCTTTGCTCTCAACTCTTCTCTTTGGCTTTTGAAAAGGTCAGGACAGTCTGGTTTGAAGTGACCTGTTCTGCCACAACCAAAGCAGGTGTAATCTGTAGAGTTAGATGTTTTATAGATTTTACCATTCTGCTGTTTTGATTCTTCCTTGTTGTCAGATCGATCATTGTCACGCTTCTTGTAGAGTTTGTTTTTGTTGTCTTTGTAGAAGCGTCTGTATTTCTTCGATCTGATTTCCATCTTGTCATAGCCTTTCTCTTCATCTGGTAGAGAAGGTTCAGAATGTTCATCTGGTTTGCTCTTCGCTTTGAAGGCTACTTCTTTTTCCTTCTTAGAGCTGTTTTCTGCCTTTTTGGACAGATGATCTGATCCTCGAATTCTTTGAATGTCACACTCATGACCTTCAAGGTGATCAAATAGTGCTTCTGTAGATAATTGATTGAAATATGCACGAAGAGGTTGCATTGCAGCATAGATCTCCCACCTAGGTGGAAGTGCTCTGAGAACTGTCATATTCTTCTCCCTTTGGGTATATTTGTTCTTATTGAACACAGATATCTCAAGGAGAATTCCAGTGAATCTCATCTTCATTTGTTCTATTGTCTCTCCTGGTTTCATCTTGAATTCATCATATTTGTTGGTCCCGAAAGAGCAAGGTTTGGTGTATGGGGAGGGATTACACCAAATACTAACTTTTCAATAAGAGAAATTGCTCGACAGTGACTAAACAGATCGATATGCAGATCAATAGCTGGTTTAGTCCAAACAGATTACTCTCTTAGTGAAAACACTTAGTTGATAATAAGAGTGATCTTATTACTTTCTGAGTGTAGAGTGAGTGCGGAATAATGGTGGATTAATGATTGCTCTTGATTAGAAAACCTTATGTTTTAACCAGATTGATTAGAGAGATAGATTGAGATGCAGATGGATGATAGTGCAGAGAGTTAGAATAATAAACAACAGAAACTAAATATGCAGAAATATAAAGCACACGGTTGTTTAACGTGGTTCGGGAATTCCCTACGTCCACGATCTGGTCAAAACTAGACCAGATTATCCAATACTAGGATACTCTGCTTCTTTATACTCGTGGAGAACGAGTCACAAGTATCAATCAAAACTAGAGAGATACTTATGCACGAATGAAGGGTCGTGTCCCTTTACAAAAGATTACCTCAACGTTACCACTAGAAAACTACTAGCTAGCAGGGTGA
>JAPKLX010001166.1:0-25552 GCA_026898415.1 Leonotis leonurus | reverse complement strand
AACAAGATCGTTCTCAAGACATTTCTAGAGGAACAGCCCGCTGCTATATTTCCACAACAAGATCGTTATCAAGACATTACAAATGGATGAAGCAGCGCGTTTCAAAAGAAGTAAAACCCACTGGTCTATTCTACAACAGATCGTGTTATGTCCAAAAACGATCTTATCATCTCTACATTAACATAGCAGATCGTCTGATTCGAGAAAACAATCTGGTTGCTTCAAGTCAAGAAGAATGAGATGAAGCTCCAACACAAAAGTCAGCGAGCTGCTATGACATTAAAATCAAGCTGCTCCTCACTGTAACTACGGTGGACTGCCGACATACCTAAATTTGTCACAAGTCAACCACTCCTTGTATTGTCACATCAACAGCATGCTTTAAGGAATGAAGTACAAGAATATCAAAATTTCAGTACGGTGAATCATTCCCAGTATGGCAATACATTGGGAAATCCCATGAAAGGTGGTAACCACTCTCACTTTGACAGCGCGTGTTTTAACAACATTGCCATGCATTTAATGCAGTCATTAATGCAATGAAGAAGGACCTCTTCTTCTTCAACGGATAGTTTCTTCATTGAAGCTATAAATACCACCTTCATCTCCAGAAATGAGTACGAGAATTAAAGCGAATATTGCCATTACTCTGCTCAAAATACTTCAAGCTTTCAACGTTCAAAGCACTCCTTCACAATCAAGAATTCTCTTGAGTGTTTACAGTTCTTGAAGTTATTATTTTCTGGAAATTTGTTTGTATCAAAACTCAAAGTTAGGATCTAGTTTTGATCCAGTTATATTCCTAGATTGTAGTTTTCAATCTTAGGAAGAAGAAGTGTAATCACAAGTATTTATCTAGATTTGATAAAGCATGTGGCTCGTACTCAACGAGTAAAAAGTAAGGAGACTTTAGTTGATTTCGATCTAGTTTTGATCGAGCCGTGGACGTAGGGAAGTTTATCCCGAACCACGTTAACTCTTGTGTTCTTTACTTTCTGTTTTACATCATCATCTTCTTCATACTCATACATATAAATCTGGGTTCTTAACTCTTCAAGAAAGAAAACGTTTTCATCTTAAAAAGAGCATTAACCACCAACTTCCGCACACAACCTTAATCAAGTTTAAATTTGTATTTGTGTCTCTTGATTATTGTTACTCACATATAAGGTATTATTTGAGTGAGACTTAATCTTCCTAATAAGAAGATTTATCTTACAACTTCAAGCTATCTTAAGTTATCAAGAGAGCTAAAGCCTTATACTTATGATGCAATTTAAAATATTTAATATAATATAACATGATATATTTTATCATCTGCACATATAATAACAAGAGTGATTTTTTATGTAAAAGTAAATATATTTTATCTTTTGTTTCTAAGTAGAGTAAAATTTATCTGTTTTTGTGAATATTTTTATAGTTTTTTCTTCACCAAAATTAATAATTTATCCTACATTTATTTATAATGTAAGTATATATATTTTTGGAACCAACTAATTCTGAGATTTAAAATATAATCACAAAAATAATGCAAATATGATATTGGCCTCACTCCAAAAATCAGCTAGCTAGTTTTATGATGCATAGTTTATTTTGAAGTAGTTCTTCACTTTATTGAATAATGAGTAGTGAGTACACAATGACATGCAAAACAATATTATAATCCATATATGGATAGATAGAAATAAATAAGTGGTTTATGCTCTCATCAAAATAGCCCGTTTTCATGCATACCACATACATTATTGTTTTGCTTAAATTTTCCCATTAGAGAGTATTAGCAATGATCAACACCAATTGAACAAAAGTGTAAGCTTTTGCACTAGCTTGTTTCAATTGAGCGGGTTCCTTTGCTCCAAATTCATCACTGCAAGTGTTAATATCAGTCAACGCTGCAGATCCGTACGTTCGGACCGTGTTGATGTCACCTTTTTGGAGCGGCCGTTTGCAGCCATTCAAGTTATCGACGGCGCTATCGAAGTTCTCGATGCACGTGTCAATTATTTGCTTGAATTCACGATTGGTTATTGATTTTGCGACCTTTATGGAGTCACGTGTGGTTGATTCTGCCTTTTTAATTGCGATTTCAGCCAAAACTTTAGCATTAGCCCCTTTCGATCGAGGATCGGACTTCAGAGCTTGATTGCACAAGGAGGGATTGTTTGATTTGGAGCAAAAATCACTTATTAAATCAGCTTAGCACTGGCTTAGCAATGCAAGTGAAACAAGTGTTGTAACAAAAAAAGAAGACATTTTGCTCTCTTTCTTCACTTTAATTTTAGTGGCATCCTTTTATACTAGGAAGGTAAGGAACTATAGAGACCAAAATTATTGCAATTTGCAGTAAATTACGTGAATATTATATTGAAAATAATATGTATGAGAAAAATTATTGTGATTTGCAATAAAAATATTGATACAATTTAGGACTTAATCTTCCAATTATGATCATTCTGATCCATGATATAGGATTAGACAAAATAATTAATAAAAAGTCTATTTGTATGTAGTATATGTTAGTAGGATTAATAATATCAAACTTGTGATTGATACATGGAAATAGACAGAGATAACTAATATCAAGTTTGTCAAGTTAATTCAAGGATAAGATTGAATAATTATTTTACGTACCAAATAATGAGATGAGACATGATTATTAATATTTGAACTAGTATGTCGTCCCCATGCGAGTCACGGAGAATTAATACATAATCAATACATTTTCAATCATAAAATGTGTATTGTGATAGATAAATCATACATGTTTAAAATATAATTTTTAGGATAAAATAATCAGATTGTACTAAACTATCGGTCATTTTGGATTAGATTGGATTAATCTCAAAATCAATTGTATTTTATCTTCACAATCCATAAATATCAATTTTCAAATTGTGCCAGTCTTTTTTTTCACAGCTCTAGACATGTATTTTAATGGATGTGTTGAGTATATTGTTAGTGGAATAAAAGTCTTATACTATTTATTAATTAAATACGCGTATCGTAAGTAAACCGAAAATTATTAATTTGAAATATGGTGAAAATTAATAGATACATTGTGAATAATAGAATAATTAGTGGTAGGTAAAATAATGACAATTTACAGAAATAAAAATAATATATATCGACGATATATTTAAAATCATATATTTAAGTATTTACCAAAATAAATCATGTATATTTTTTATGCAATAATTAAGATAAATAAAGTGTATTAAAAAATAATTTGGCTAAAGTGTATTGTATATTTGTGAATTTTGGATAAATCTTGATTTATTGATGATAATTAAGTTGTTTGTAGTGTGTAAATAAAAATATCACATATAAATTTTAATATATGTATAATAAATTTATATAGTAAAGTTTTTTTAAATGATCGTAGTTTTTTCATATTAAATTTGTTTATTTCATATCACATATCAAATTAAAACTTTTGTCAAGATCTTTAATTTAATATGCATATTGCATATGGTTACACGAATGAAATAGAAATATTTTATTAAAACAAAAGGATAGAGGAAAGAGAAAAGTAATTATATTTAAATATATTTAATATTATAATAATTTCAAAACAATAAATTATATTATTAATAAATTTATGTGTAGTGAGACATTATAATTACGGAAGGAGATTGCACATTCTTTTAAAAATAACTGTTATATGTATAATATTTAGGGGAAAAAGGTGGTTACTAAAACTTTGTTTTTATATATTAAAAGATTTTGTATGAGCTTATTGGGCTAGTCTTAGGCCCAATGTTTTTAACTATTCGGATTAGGCCGAGACCATGGGAGTCACTCGTGCGAAATAGAGCTATTGGTGGTTTACACGGGCGAAAATTAATCAATGATTTACCGCCTTTTATTTTAATCTACAGTGAGTTCACTACTACTCTTCTTCACCAAAATTGAAAATTAGAGGGATTTTCCAAAACTCTGCTCGCACTGAAATCCTAAGGTCACATTCTTCAACCTCTCGGATTTTTCATTCATTTTTTTTTTTTTTACTTTTTCGGCCTAATTTGATGGTAACTAAGATATACACTCATTAGATGAATTGAACTTTTCTTTTCCTTTCTATGTATTTCCGATTTCTTGTGTAATTCAGGAGTTTGAGCACTGAAGATCGTGTGTTTGAAGTGTTCCTTTGTTGTTAACTCGTAATCTTACTTGAATATGAGGTGAGAAGTTATTTCCATCGTTTTGGATTGGAATTTATTTTAGCAAATAAACCCTAGATCGATACTTTTCCATGATGTTAGTTGCGAATCATTTCATTGTTTTAGTAATAATTAGACTGAATTATTGAGTTCCGAAGTTTTTTGGTTGCTCTGTAGCTAAACGTTTTGCTCTACTTATTAATTTTTTGAACTGTGAACTGATTTTATATTTTACATATACATCTATCTCTATGCCTCTGTGAGCACACACTCACTCGCATATTTCGTGTTGTGTTGAAGTTACTGATTTTCTCTATTACTTTGCTGTTTTGCAGTCGGCCTATGGAAGAGGATGCTCCTGTAAGATATCGAACTTGTTTTCTTTCGTTATTCCTGTTATTGCAATTTCTGATTCCTTCATATATATTATCTTTGCAATATGTTAGTGCCACTACCTTCATTAATATTATTAAACAACTGAGCGCTATAATCTTCTAACAGCCTAAGAATGAGGAAGAGGAGTTCAACACTGGTCCACTTTCTGTTTTGATGTTGAGTGTAAAGAATAACACACAGGTATATGCTAATGACATCATATAATTTTCATTTCTGAGAACTGTTACAATTGTTGTTAATTGCCTTATCATCTACTGGTTTCTAGGTGTTGATTAACTGCCGTAACAACAAAAAGCTTTTGGGCCATGTTAGGGCATTTGACCGCCACTGCAACATGGTGCTGGAAAATGTACGAGAGATGTGGACTGAGGTTTGTTTATTACGTGATGAATATTTTTCATCTGAATTTTGTATCATATTAGGTTTTTATTATTGTTTATGTCATGTAAGTTTGCAACAGCAGTAGGTTTTGCTAGGGCTTTGATATACTTTCCAATCCTTGGATAGGTGCCCAAGACTGGGAAAGGCAAGAAGAAAGCTCTTCCGGTTAACAAGGATCGTTTTATTAGTAAGATGTTCCTTCGTGGAGATTCTGTGATCATTGTCCTCAGGAATCCCAAATAAAGGTATCAGCATTATACAATTGTACATGCTTGCTCGCTAGTTCCAATTTGTTGCATAATGTGTTCAATTATTAGACCCTATAAGGTGCCACTGGGTCTTTGTCTTTTGTTGGCTTATCAAGCAGTTGTTGGTTCCTTTTATGATGTTTTGCAGCTATCGAGTCATGTGAGATTTGATCACTCTCTAATAATGGCTGATCCTAGTACATATGATGGATGTCCTTGGGATTTCCTGTAACTTCTGTCCGATTTTATTTCTCTAATATCAAAGTTATTTGATCCCTGGATGCTACAATAGGTCTAGTGCTATGGTATTGGATGGTTTTCTCGCCTCCATATCCATAAGCCTTCTATAACTGGTCATTGCCAAAACTTCTTTTGTGAGACTATTATGTGTTAGCACCTGGTAGTTTGCACCTCTCCTATTTTATTAAAACCTTGAGTTTCTGCATTTGATGCAGTTTTATCTTGCATGGGGACAAAGGTGTGCTGCTTTTCAGCCTGCAAAGATCGATGATGTAATGGTTTCTTGTTATTTTGCAGCTAGTTTTACATGAAACCCTCGTTTAAGCAGCTTATGCATTTGTAAAAGACTAGGAACTTCTTAAGATATATATCGTTTGCTTAAACTTTGCCTTTGGGTGATTACCAGTTAAAATATGCTGCCGCAAAGAAGTTAATCTTGTTTGTGCTTTGTGATACATATTGTTAGAAAGAGCCTTTGTTAATTAGATGTGCTATGGATTAAAAGGACGTGTTTAACTCATACTCGCTCCATCCTTCTAAAAGTGGACACGAGTGATACGATACGAAGATTAAGAAAGTAAAATATTGTATTTTAAAAAAAAAAATCATCTTTGTTCCATTATTTATGGTCAGAAGTTCAATTAAGCATTTACAATTTTGATCAAATTGACTCATAAATAATAGATAGAGGGAATAAGAGTTGGTATTTAAAAAGTAAATTTTGTTCCTTTTAAAAAAGTGACGACTTTTAATAAGACGGTATAATAAAAAATTTTGATCACTTTTTTAGTAGGGTATTATGCTCCAACTGTGAATCCGGTTCAATCCATAAAATATAGCGACTTCACTTACAAAATAACTAATGAACTTATTTATCCAAAATTTATTATTATTTTATGTTAAAAAAATGAACGCGTCTACAGGTTTCAAATGGCAAACATTGAGGGTGAAAAGAAGAGAGAGAGAAAACATAATAGTAACTTCACAAATAACCTCTAGGAGCTAGCTAACATGCAGAATCATGGGTCAATATATATCACTGGTTGCTTCTATCATATGCAAATGCCATCACCCCAAGATTCAGAAACATCCATTGCTAAATGGCAAACTCTCCTTCCACCAAATATGATGTTACACTAGGCCGAGGAGGTAGCAACATCTTGTTTGTGATCACCAAATATCCGTTGCCTAAAATCGGACACCATCATCGGGAGACCTTTACGGAGTGCTATCTTAGGCTCCCAACCGAGCAGCTCCTTCGCCTTGTTGATGTCGGGCTTCCTCTTGTGCGGATCATCTTCAGTGTTGGGCTTGAACTCAATACTAGCATTTGGATCAATAGTCTCTTGTACCACCTACACCATCAAAATCATACAACGAGAAAGTGAATTCAGCCACACTTGATTCAACATATAGAAAGATCAACCATAGGAAAGGATGTAAACCTACCTGAGCAAGTTCAAGCATGGTAAACTCGCCCGGGTTACCAAGATTGAAAGGCCCGACATGCTCTCCTTCCATCAAGCGCATCAATCCCTCAACCTTAATCGTCACAAGACACGTATCACAACATTGTTCGTCATATGTGTGACTAGAATGCTTAATACACAGATAATATGACATTCTAGTTTTGTGTCCATCAAGAATCAAGATCCTCTTTCTTAATGTGTCAAAAGATCGAATGTCGTTGGTCTTACAAAAAGCCACTCAAGTACAACCCTGCTACTTCAGTCCAAGAATGTGAAGGAAGATCAAGATTCCATCACCCATAAACAGTTCAAATTTCATATTGCATTATGCTAGAATAAAATATTGAAGAACAGCATAAAGGCAATAATATTTTGATTAGTACGCAAAGATTAAATAGCTATAAGAATATTGAAAATGGTTACCAGATCAGAAACAAATTGAAAACTTCTTGTCTGCTTTCCATCACCATAAACAGTCAACGGCTCCTTCCTCAAAGCCTGCCCACCCACAACCACCATTGATTATCATTACGTTGAACGGCTAATGCAAAAGGATGATTTATGCATATTAATCACAAAATATACAACATTTTACCTGAGCAACAAAGTTGCTTACAACACGACCATCATCAATGCACATACGAGGACCATATGTGTTAAAGATCCTAGCAATCCTTACCTGCACGTCATTTTCCAATTACACAACATCAATCACGAGTTATTGCAACCCATAAAATGCGCACGCCTAAATTAAGGAGGACGGGTTGTTGTTCTAATCACGTGTACCGAAGACGAAGAAGCACGACTTTTGCCATATTTTATGCAACTAATTACGGGCCCGTTTTATATATTCGGCGGGATTTAATAATAATAATAAAAAAAAAAGTATCATTAATGTGAGAAAAGAAAAGAAAATTTCACCTCAACGCCAGCGCCTCTGTGGTAATCCATCGTCAACGTTTCAGCAGTTCGCTTCCCCTCGTCGTAGCAGCTTCGGACACCTGTCCACATCAACACCATTACACCAACCGCAATATTTATTATTATTATTATTATTATTATTATTATTATTAAGATTAAGATTTTGGGGGGTTTTCATATGCAGAAGACAACAAACTCTTGAGATTTACGTTACAATACGAATATAATAAATGACCAATATACCCTCCGGCAGCCCACATGTTAAATTAAGAGGCGTAGGGTTAACTCGTACTCGTGTCTCGTAGTGCTGAACAAGCAAACAACCCACCGCCCCTACCACCACCCACTCGCCACCAACTGCCGCCAACTAGCGGCGGTGAAAAAAGAGAGAAATAAATAGAGGAATGAAAAACAGAGTACGGCGGGCCCCACATGCTCGCCACATAGTTATTGCGGTTTAAAATAGGAAAATTGGATTGCTTCAACTTTCAAGTCAAAAAGGACGAATTTGAAAAAACACCCACTAACGACTCACACGTGGCGTCACAACCGCGAGAATACTCGCGGTACACGTTAGCCGTGGCGCCATCCCCACGCTAACGTGCACATTCCCGACCGGACTACGCCCGCCTTAACTTGCGCCACAGTTGTCACAGCAGTGCACAGATTTCAGGAATTTAGAAATTGTATTGATGCAATAGCCATTAAGTAGTAATGACCTACCGATTGGATTGACGTTCCCCCAGTAGGTCTCAACTTGTGGGTGTTGCAGAGGATCACCGTACACCTCACTGGTGCTCGTTAGCAAAAACCGCGCACCGACTCTCTTGGCCAGTCCCAACATGTTCAACGTTCCGACCACATTAGTCTTGTGCAAACCCGAGATTAAGGATTCGTACAAATTTCACCGATATAATCATTCCACTAAAACATTTTCGACCCTGTGTTCACAACGTGCGATGCAGTTGACCAACAAAAAATCATACGACAATTCACGGGGAAAAAATTAATTAAATAAATCAATCGAGGAAATGCAGAAACCGAAATTGAAAGGGAAAAAAGGATATGATTGTCTTAACGGGGTTGTGCTTGTAATGAACGGGCGAAGCGGGACAAGCGAGGTGGTAGATCTGGTCGACTTCCAAGAGGAGTGGCTCGACGACGTCGTGTCGAATCAGTTCGAACCTGGGATTCCCGAAGTGGTGTGCGACGTTCTCCTTGCTTCCGGTGAAGAAATTATCTACTACAATCACACTGTCCCCCCTCGCGATTAAACGATCCACTAGGTGGCTGCCAACGAATCCGGCCCCGCCGGTGACGACGATCCGCAGACCCTTACTCTTCAGCCCCAGTGGGATTTTGCCGACCGAGTTGATGCCGAACCCGGTCGCAAGGTGGCCGTTCTGATACATGGATCGGTGAGGCAGGGACTGAGTCAACTCGGAGGGCATGTACGAGTTGGCTATCGACGCGTGGGGGTTGGAGGCAGGGATGACGGTGAAGAAGATCGTGGCGATGGCAATGCCGACGAGGACGAAGATGAGTCGCTGCTCGCGAAGTATGTAGCGAATCGGACTAGTCACGCTGAGCCACGGCTTCGGCGGCTTTGGCGAGTAGTGCTCGCTCACCGATTGCGACTCGTGGCCGCGGAATATCAACTCGGAAGCCATTTCTTCTCTTTTTGAATATCGTTCACCTTTTTGAATTCAGATCAAGATCGAACAGGGGGGCAGAGGATTGAATATCGACGAGATCGAAGAAAGAATGGAGGAAGTATACGGCGCCGTTTTAGTGGGTTCACAGTGAATAGATTTTTGTCAACCCACCGGCGCGAGTGAAGAATGTGGATTCAAGGTGTGAGAGGGCACAGTTTTAAAAGGGGCGGTGTGGTCGAACGGTATTTACGCATTTGCCCCTCTAGTTGCTTGTTTTTGACACTGTAGTCTAGACTCTAACGTAATGTTGCTAATATATATGAAAATATATATATATATATAATTATACTATAAATAATTGTTTTCATCTATTTATTATATTATTGGTTCATGAAAATTTTGCACATTTTTTTATTTTATTTTGTTCACAAAAAATTAATACACTTTTATTTTTTATAATTATACTCTTATTATTAAACTTATCATTAATTTTATAATCTCTCACATTACATATATAATTTATTTATCAATTAATCACCAATTTTTCTTTCATTTATACACATATTTAATTAATAAATATTTTGAGACTTTTATTCTACCCACAATATATTCAAATTATTCACTAAAATTCGTATTGAATTCAAATGATCAAGTACTTTGTGGATGGAGGGAGGATTGTTTATTGTATTTGATTTGAATTTCTTTTTTCATTTATACATTAGAAGGTGTTAGAATTGTCATGTCAAGTTTCTAAAATATATCCATGCATTATTTTTTAATTTTATAAATATAATAGTAACTCTTTATACGATATACTCCCTCCGTCCACGAAACTTCTTTCTAATTTGTCATTTTCATTCGTCCACAAAACTTTTTCTTACTTTAAACTTTCATTTATAGTAAGTGGATTCACCACACTCTCTAAACACAACTCAATTTAATATATAATACATTAAGTGAGACTCAAAATTCACTAACTACACATAACACAATTTAAAATAATATATCAAGTGGGACCGTCATTCCTCTCACTATATATCATCATTAAAGTCAAAAGTAATACATTAAAACTCGCACCGGATCAAATTAGGAACATGTCATGGACGGATGGAGTATTTAACTTATAAAAATATTGCGACTAAAATATTTTAATTTTTATAATTTAAGATTAAATTTTTAATATTTTAATCATGATATAAAGTTCTTTTTGTAACATTTAATTTAATACACGTATTGTATAACGAAATTTGATATTTTTTACAAAAAAAAATAATTAATATAAAAAAAGAGTTATTTATTTTTTCTATTTTTATATAAATTTTAAAATGTGATTACATTAATAATTATTATATTTAATTATCTAATTAGCTATGCCGCTAAAATTAAAAGGAATTAGAAAATTACCATTAAAATTAAAATCAAATTAATGTTAAGTGTTATATATATATATATATATATATATTAATGTAATAGTTATTGTGTAAAATATTATTTTAAATTAAATCATAATAATCTTAAATAAAATTTTCATTAAATTAATTATCGTAACATATACAATATTTTTATATTTTTACTTATATATATTTTTTATATATCATACATGTTTGGTACGTTTTTGTCGTGTTTTTACACGTGTTTTCGAGTCTCGTTTCATAGTATTTTAGTCAATTTTATTTAGTATTTCCTTCATTATTACGCCGGGTGTCGAATTTGTGTGT
The DNA here is from genome assembly GCA_026898415.1 of Leonotis leonurus. NCBI lineage: Eukaryota > Viridiplantae > Streptophyta > Magnoliopsida > Lamiales > Lamiaceae > Leonotis > Leonotis leonurus. Next base: position 14,361 of record JAPKLX010001166.1, on the reverse strand, counting down.
AGGTTATTTAGTGTGGAAAAATGGCATGAAATGGAGTCGTGGAGATGAATTTTGGCGTAAGGAAACATAAAGGACGAGCCGCAACAAGCCGATGATGCAAAGAAATGAAGCTGAGAAAATCGGACGAAAGTTTGCTAGGAATTACGGGCAGAAGACGAGAGGAAAAAGAATACGAGAGCATGGGCACATGCGAAATTGTTACATCTTGCACAACAATTTGGTTTGGCCCGTTCTCCTTCGTTACAACTCAGAATTTGGATCCGTTTAGGCTACGGACTCCTGTCGAGACGAACTTTAAGACTGTATTTTTCAATTTTTCGTATTTTGTAGAGATGGGGGCCCAGAGCCCGCTGGGCGCGCCTCTTGGTTGGAACAAAGAGCTCGTCCCAGCTATCGTTGGGCGCGAATTAGGCTATTTAAACCCATATTTTGGGCGTTCTTTTTATCACTCTTTCATATTTTTCTCTCTTTCAAACTGTATAACACATAGATTATTTTTTTCCAATGTAACTTCGCCTCGGGATGAAGGATTGATGAGAGTTTGACGCTCAATCCAACATTTAATCTAGTAAGTATGTTTTAATTCTCGTCATTCTCTACGTAGGGTTAAAATCTCTTGATTAATTTGTTCTTGATTCATGCTATATTTATTAAACTTGCGCTTAATTGAATTGAATGTTTGATCACCATTTAATTCCCTTTTGATTCTAGATGAAGTTAAGAAATAATTCTAGAATTTGACCTAGGATTTAATCATCAATAATTCCAAATCGGAAACGTAGGAATTATATTCGTTGTTAATTGTGATTTTCCTATTGTGTAATTAGAATACGTGAGTTATAATTACTGCTTATTTATCGAATATTATTTAGCTCGTTTTTGGTGTATTTTTAGTTCATATTTAGTTGTGTTTAGTTTTTAGTTTGATTTGATTTTGCATCTCTTTAGTTCGTATTTACGCCGATTTTGTTGCACTTGTGTTGGATGTAATGACAAAAGGAGGAGTTGATCGGAGCTTAAATGATGCCAGAAATGCCGAAGATGCTAAGCCAAACGAAGTCGAGAAAACCGGATGGGATATTGTTAGGAGTTACGGGCAAAAGACGAGAGAAGAAAGAATGCGAGAGCATGGCCATACGCAAAATTGTTGCGTTTTGCGCAACAATTTTATTTTGGCTCGTTCTCCTTCGTTACAACTCCGAATTTGGATCCGTCTGCGATTATGGATTTCTATCGAGACGAGCTTCAATTCTGTCACTGGGCCTATGCTGCTGCAGCGGACAAAGGCTCATAGCCAGCGACCGCTGGCTGGCAGATAATAGCGGGTTTTCAAGGGCTAACTTCCTCTCTCTCAAAAAATAGAACTCGAACTTGTAATCTTAGAACTCTAGTTTAGTACTTTTTGCTTGTATTTCTACTTGGGGTAAAGGATTGAGGGCGAGTTTGGCTCTCAATCCGAGATTCAATCTTTATAAGCATGTTAGTCCATATTTCGATTGTTCTACGAATTGATTGTCTTTCTCTGCATATGTTTAGAAGTTCTTTTAATTCTTTGTTGATTGCTCTTCGATTTATGCCTTTGATTTACATGTGCTTGTTTAATTAAAACGTTTGATCACCGTTTTGATTTATCGTTTATTGGTTGAGATCGAGAGATGATTCCAATATAGACCTAGGGTTAAATAAAAAAATGATTCCAAATCGGGAACGTAGGAATCATATTCGTGGTTGTTATTGATTTTCATATTGTGTAATTCGAATACGTAGGTTAGAATTACAGCTTAATTGTCGAATACGAAAGTTAGTAATAAGCAACTTTTGGAAGTCATTAATTAACTTCGGATCATTGTTTGTACACAACAAACAAAATGGCTACTGGCGATGGAATATTCCGTCGTCCAGCTGCGAAATCCGTCGTCCGAGGGGCTTAACGACGGACTGGCGACGGAATATTCCATCTGTATTTCTCTCGTCGTTAGGCTCACGGACGACGAAAATAAAAAGTCCGTTGTTAGCTAACGACGGATTGAATTCCATCGTTAGATTGCCTCTGATGGTCGTCGACGGCGCCGGAGAGCTAACGACGGATTTACTGTCCATCGTTAGCCTTTGACCGTTGACCTAACGACGGATTCACAGTACGTCGTTAGGTTTAAATATTTTTTTTTGTTTTTTGATTTTTGTAATACCGGTAACCTATAACCTGTCACAACGAACAATACAAATAAATTAAAACATTGAACGATAATTTAAAATTTATAAAATCGATTGAAATTCGAAATTTAATATAATTAACCAAAGATGTTATAAATGTTGAAAATACAAAACAATAGTATCAATGTATGTAGCAACCGTACAAATAGAGTCTAGGAATCAGAATCGAGAGGGGGAAACGGGGGGAATGAGGGACCATCTGCGCCTCCCTGCTGTTGAGATTGCACCCACTGCACCATCTGAGCGTAGTGAGACTGCACCTGTGCTATCTGGTCAGCCAATCTCCGCTGCTCGGCAACTTAGTCCTGTCGCTCACGCTCCTGCTCCTCGAGTCGGCGCCGCAGGTCCTCAACCTCGTTCCTGCTGGCTCGTGAGGTGGACGACGAGCCACTGAACCTGGAGGCCCTCAACGCCTTCCCTGCGCCTCCCGTACCGAACAACCTCTTCTTCTTGTGTGGGGCGCCAAGAACCTCCAAGTATAGCTCGTTGATGTCCACCGCATCGTGGTCCCCCTCAGGCAGCTAGACCCGTTCCGCATTAGCACGGGCAAACACCTCAGTTTGCATTTAAACAAGAAATGAACAATTGTTAATAACATATTATAAAGGTTGTAATTATAAACTATATATATTACTTTGAAATTAAGACTTACCGCTATCGCCTTCGATTTCGCATCGGTGTACGCCCCGTCTGGGTACCGATGCTCATCGAGGAAGGAATCGAACATGCAGTCTATCGGCTATACTCCCCTCTCAACAGCCTGTGCATGATATACCAATTGGGTTGTGTTATTGAAACATGTGTATATGAATTAAAACTATAAAACATGTTTGAAATTATGATTTTAAATTACCTTTTCCTCAGCTCGTTGCATGACGGACTTCAACCCTCCCCTATGCTTGATAGGACCAGTCCCCGGTCCCTGGGGCTCAGACAGCCGGTTGCGCCTCGCTGCCTGGGATTTAGCAACAAGATCATCCCTAGACCAGTAAGCGAGTCAACCTATCCAGACATCATCACTCCACCATCCAGGCTTCCCACCTCTAGGTGGCAGATCATTCCTCCTCCTTTTGATCCCGCAGATAGAATCCTTGTACCTCTCCCAGCACTTATCGTACCACAACTCTCGTATCTTGGCATCGAGAGACGGTGCCCAAGTAAATTTTTTCTAGCATCCAAAATGTATGTTAGAAATTGTAGTTAACTTTAATATATAGTATAAGTTATAATTTAGAAAGAATTTGAGAACTATCCCAATATCTCTGCCTCACGTCCTCAGGCGTCAGCTTCCAACCGTATCCAGTCGGATTGAGAACTATCATAAATAGTTCCCAAATATAATCAGCCGGGGTGCCATGCAGGTAAAATCCCTTACATAAATCATTTTAATTTGATTTATATTAGTCTTCTGAATTACTTATTAAATATTCGTTAAAATTGAATATGTGATTGTATTTACATACCCTAACTCACTCACTGAGAGAACGTAGTCCCCTGTGGGTCTCTGCTCCCCCTGATGATCCGTATCGGAGCCAGACGATGGACCACCTAAATGTATGCCACCAATGTGGTGGCTCAGACCCCCTATCCCGGACTCATATCCGGATGATGAGCCCGGGGAACTACCCCGGCCGATAGAAAGAGGAGAACGCCGTGCACCCCTTCCTCGAGGAGTAGACACATCATCTCGAGGTTAGGATCTCCGACCGGAAGACATCTATTATGTTGAAAATTAATAAATAAGTTGCATTTATAACAAGAAACATATAAGTTAAACATCCGAAGGTATTTCAGTTTCCCCTGAAACCTCCAGATCTCGTAACCCCGTGTGCAACCATTTCTAACAAGATAGAGTTGTATAACATCTGTACTTCTAAACCATATATTCTTACACTTCACACACGGACACTTAATTTTTTCTCCATCCATGTACTGGTGCTGACTACTTGCAAATCTTAAGAACTCTTCAAGCGCAGAAAGAAAATGTGGATTAAATCCCTCAGTCGGAAGTAACCGCAAGTACATCCAATCTCGACTCATTTTTATAACCCTGATTATTAATAAAGTATTCATATAGTAAAATAAAGATTAATTAGTGGTCTATTAAATTACACATTTAAATGAATATTTCACATGTGTAAATAGAGACTGACTTATGATTAGAGGTCGAGAATTATGGTTATGGATCGAGAATTAGGGGAATTATAATTAGAGGTCGAGAATTATGGTTATAGATCAAGAATTAGGAGAATTATGGTTAGAGGGCGAGAATTATAAGTTGATTTGCAGTTCATTGCACATTATAAGTTGAATCATCAGGCGAGAATTATTGGAAAAAAATTTAAAGTTTTGTAAGTCATTGATTTGCAGTTATAAATATGTTGATTATTAGACTGTTTGATGCTTGGACTGTTTAATGCTTACACTGTTTGATTAATGAGTTATCTTCTAGCTAATTGCATATAATATAATGAGTCACTGAATCTAATCAAAACATCCAAACATAATCATTTGTACATCCCAACATACATCTCATCATCAAAAATTCTGAACATAATCATCAAAACATCTCAACATACATATCATCATCAAAACATCACAACATACATAACATCATCAAAACTTCTGAACATAATTATAAATATTGGGAGAAGATCCTTAAGACGTAATTAAAATCTATCCCAAAGGGAGAAGATCCTTAAGAAATTAATTACGTCTATCCCAATTAATGTCTATATATATATATATATAAGCAAATCGTTATACTAAATTATTTCAATATTCAATTTGGTTAAACTGATTGAACAATTAACTAATTTGGTTAAATTAAAATAATTAAATTAAATAATTACCTTTCACCGGAGGCGGCGACACGGGAGCGGCAGAAGGCGGCTCCGGAATGCTAAGGAAGAACTCAGGAGGCGGCACGCGGAGGGAGCAGTCCGGAAGGCGGTGAAATGCGGGTCCTAAACAAATTTAATCTAAACTAATTAACTAAATTAAACTAAGTAACCAAATTAAACCTATAGTATTAATTAATAATCGAAACTAATTAAATTAATTAAATTAAAAAATACTTAAACAATTAAACAAATTAAATAATTAAATTAATTAAGTAGACCTATACTAATTCACAATCTAAACTAATTTAATAATTCACAATAAAATTAACTAATTTAAACAATTACAACACTAAACTAATTAACCTAATTAAAAATATAGTATTAATTAATAATCTAAATTAATTAATAAATTAAACTAATTAAATCTTAAAAATACTTAAACAATTAAACTAATTAAACAACAAAATTAATTAAGTAAACTTATACAAATTAACAATCTAAACTAATTAAATAATTAACAAGAAAATTAACTAATTTAAACAATTACAACACTAATTCAACTAATTAACCTAATGAAACATATAGTATTAATTAAAAATTTAAACTAATTAAATAATTAAACTAATTAAATAATCTAAACTAATTAAATTACATAATCTAACAATTAAACTATAATTAACACTAAATTTAAGAAATTAATTACACAATCTAACAATTAAACTATAATTAACAACAAATTTAACAAAAATAAAAAAAATATATTCATACCTGCCGGAGCAGGCAGAGGGCGGCAGAGGGGCGGCGGTGCACGGCGGCAGGCGGAGGGCGGAGCAGGCGGACGGCGGCAACTTTGTTTCCGGCGAAAAAATGGACGAAAATTAGAAATAGAGAGAGATAGAGATAGAGGGGAAGCAAAATGGGAGAAATAGACATAACTTGACGTATTTGGCCGGTGGGAACTTCGAATCGCCGGTGGGGGGAAAATTTCGCCGGAGAAGAGGGTGTTTTGCCTTCTGAACTTCTGTTTTTGCGAAATGGGGATGAAACCCGATTGAAAGGGATAGACGACGGACTTAACGACGGAAAAGTCTGTCGTCCATTAATAAAAAAATTAAAAAAAAAAGATTAACGACGGACGGACGACGGAAATATCTAACGACGGACTATTCCGTCGTCAAGTCCGTCGTTAACTAAAAATCAGTAGTCAGTCCGTCGTTAGACATTTTGTGGAGATCCATCGCCAGTCCGTCGCCAACTGACGACGGAATATGAATTCGTCGTTAGCTCCGTCGCTAGTTTGATGTTTTTTTGTAGTGGTAGTTGAGGAACTCCTATTAAGGTAATCTAATGCGAGAGTTTTGATTGATGTCTAATTGAGAACACATAAATGATTAGTTAGACTAACTTTTAGAAAGTTCTTGATTTACAAACAATAGCATGAAGGGATGAGCATGATTTAATTAATTGTAGGTTTTTTGAATTCTAGGCCCTTCAATCCCAAGTCCACCTTTTTATTTTGTTTATTGTTTTCGTTTTATTTCTTGTTCCTCCCATTTATCTTTGTTAGAGTGTTTAAGATTTTCCTTTTCTTATTTTAATAACACTTAGAATTAGAGCTTCCCTGTTAAATTTTCCATCGAGATCCGACCGGGATTAGCTTGCCACATGCAATCGACTTCGTATAATTTGCGAGAACCTAGAGTACACACTTTAGGCTAAACAAATTTGGCTCCGTTTACGGGGAAAGCTTTAGGCGTTTTTGATTCTGAGTGTTCTTTGTGTTGTTCCTTATTTTTCTTTTTGTCTTGTCCTTTGTTGTTTCATATCGTCTTGTCTGTTCGTTATTGTTCTTCCTTTGGTGTTTTCTTTATTGTTTTCTTGTGTTGTGAATGTTATGTTTGGTTTTTGTTGTTGTGTTTTGCAGGTGTTCGACTTAGAGAATTATTTGGTTTTCAACCATAGTAATTCGTATAGGAGAATGTCATGTCGAGCTCAAGACGATAAATGAGCGCTTAGTGCAAGGCAACCCACGTTTATCATATCCTTCGTTATTAGTTACGTTTTTGCTTATGTCTAGTTTATGTTTAGTTATATCTGTTTTATATATACTAGTTTTTGCACCCGTGCTATGCACGGGAATATGTTATTCATCAATAATTTATGTATAGAGATATTTAAAATAATCAAAAATGATGTAATCAGATAATAATCGGTGGTTTTAGAACCTTAATCATAAACGATGGTTCGATTTCAAACCATGACTGTGTAGAGGACGGTTCAGTTATAATTTCAAAATTTTGAAATCATGATCAGCGATCCAAACCAGTAACTTCAATTTATTTTATTCAATTCAATTTATTTCTTATTTGTAAAATGTATTTTTATATAATTCACAATAACACATTAAAACTTATGAATATATTAATAATAAAATAAATTAAAAATCAAAATTTAATTTTGGAATTTGGAAATTAATAAAACTTTATGATTTTATATAAGAATATACTAATATTTAAATTTTACTTTATAGTCATTCTAATTTTAAAATTAACAAATAGAACAACATTGAAATTTTGAAAAGTTAAATGATAATATAAATTATTACGTAATCATAATAATAAGAATTTTTAAATTTTCATATATATTAGTATTGATTTTTTGGATAGTTCATAAATATAATTGTAGCCGTTCTATACGGTTCGATTCCAAATCGTGAACTATCTTAAAAATGATTTGGTTCTGATTTTGAATATTTGAAGGAGTTAGGTTCCAAACTACAATCATGAGCACTTCTACTTCTGTAATTTTATAAATTTTAATTGGTTTAAATACTAATAATAATCAATTGATCATATAATAAAATTAACATAGTCATATTTATAAGTGTTATAATTTTTAGTTGTTTGAGCAATTTTTTAATTAATATTGATCTACATATAATTTATCTCACAAAGAGTTGATTGTCTAAAAATATCTCTCATTGTGTTAACTAAAAATAAATATGAACGATTCATATTTTTATATTATATTATTTTTTATTATTTTATATTTAATAAAATAAAATAATTTTAAATATTTTCTCTAAAAATATTAAGACATCCATTAAAAAAAAAACTTTATAATGAGCTTCTATGCATGGTCTCAATTTATAATGGATTGAGTTTCAACTTTCATGCATAATATTAAAACATACTCCTTCCGTCCACGATAAGTGTATCATTATTACTAAAAATGGACGTCCACAAAGAGTGTATTGTTTCCACTTTAGTACATGGACCCACACACTTTTCAATACAATACATCACATCACATCTCAATATTTACAAAATTACCGCATAAAATCCTATTTTTTTTTAAAAATCCGTGTTCACTCCTCCATGATACACTTATCATGGACGGAGGGAGTATTATAAACAATATTCAACTTTATAATTAGGAACATTATAATTTAGTAAAATATATTATATGTATAAGAATATGTATACATATAATTATTTTCAATTTACTAATGTGTTATAATTTTTTATATTAAATTTATATTTTATATAACATATATCAAATTAAATGTATTGTCGAGATCTTTAATTTAATATGCATAATATTGCAAATATTTTTACGAAGAAAATAAATAATTTTAGGAGAAATGTGTTATAGAAGAGAGAAAATAATCTATAAAGTTTTAAAAATTAATAAGTGAAACGCTAAACATAAACCAGATTCAGTTGTACATGTATATTATGATTTATTCAATGTTCAAGTTATCTTGTTGCTCTATTGGTTCATAATATAGCCTTCCTTATGAAAGGTATAGAGATTGAATCCTATTAACGTTAATTTTTAAATTTAATAGTTGTAGGATTATATTTGCCATTGAAATTGAAGTTATTTACAAAATTTGCAACTCAAATTGATTTCAATTGGAATGCTTCCTGTTTTATATATATATAGATGTGTAGTAGAGAGAATATGAAAGTTTAGTAGAGCTGTCAAAATGGGCCCGGTCCAGCCCGCCCGCCCAAGGTACCCGGGGTTTGGGTCGGGTTGGGCTTTGAAAATCGAGGCCCGAAAAAAATCAGGCCTAAAAAGCCCGCCCAAAGAACCCCATGGACTTACGGGGTTTTGGGCTTAAATAGCCCGCCCATTATAAATATTTTTTATATTATTTATATTTATTTTTAAATTAAAATATTATGAATTATAACATTAATTCATTAAAATTAAGATAATTTATTTATAATCTTTTTGTTTAGAGGTAAAAATAATTATTTTATATTAATTTATTATAAAAATTAAATAAATAAATAAATAATTTATTATATTACAATTATTAAAATTTAAAATATATATTAAATAATTGGGCGGGTAAAGTCCGCCCGCCCGACAGTCCTTATCGGGCCGGGTTGAGCCTCATATTTTTAGGCCCGAAAATTTTCGGACGGACTTTCACTTTTCTAAAAGTCCATCGGGCCGGGCCGGGTAAGCCCGGTCCGGTGATTTTGACATCTCTAAAATTTAGAATGCAGGTAAATCTAGTTTTATATGAAGTCGAGCAGAGGACCAGTCAAAACAAACAAATTTTGAAAAAAAAAAGTTATCGAGGCCAACCTTCGATAGTTGATGAATGTTTGGTTGGTTTACACTGCTAAATATAATTGGTCTGAAATTTGACAGATTTACTCGATTACTATATCTAATTCTAAAGCAGCTTTATATAAATAAATTCAAACGAATTCTCTTTAATAAAAACAAGTAGTCATCCATACATATTTAATGTGATGAGATCTATTTGTTAGAAAAAAAAAAAAAACTAAATTAGACTCGTTAGATTAAATAAATATAGTTGTCTTCTAAGTAATCTAATTAAATTTATCTATTAAATATATGTTATGAATTAAGAGGATATTAATTAATTATGGAATTACGGAATTATATGTCATTTGACAGTACGCAGAATACAGTAAAAGAAAACTGCATTTCTTCTGCAGTTCTTCATTGCGAAAATTAGTACCGATGATTGGAAGATCCATACCACATTACCACCATAAGATATCCCCATGGATTTAAATTAGTGTTTCCCCTATTATTTATCATATTAACATCATAGAGTTCTTGAATGTAGGATTTATTATTCGAATCAAACATGCCCTAATTGTGATTAAATTTCTAACACTATTTACTTATTTAGTTGCGAATGCCAGTAATAAAACGAAAAATAAAGGTATATAATAAATATTATTCATACAACGACTATGATATAAATCTAACATATCGCCTACCTAGTATTTTTTTTTTAAATAATAACTCATATTAGATATGTTTACGTTTATGATTATGATTAGAATCGTAATTAAATTATCGATTCAAAATTTTGAAATATTAGAATCGTAATCGAATAGTAATTACTACAGTTTATGGCTCAAAATTGAAATTGTTCAAGACAGTTTTGGTTCTGATTCGAATCCTCGTTTCTTTTGGAACCACTTAAAGAAATTATAATTCCACATGCAGTTACTAGTTAAAATGTAGTTTTATAAATTATAAACAATGATTATATATAATATAAGAGATAAAATTGAATTATAAATATAAAATATCTAAAAACTTCAAGGAACCAACGTTCAAAATCATCAGTTCGCAGTTTCGAAACTTCAGAAGATTTGGAATCGAATAACGAATAGTTACGATTTACGAAACTGTAGTTTCTGATTCAATTACAATTTGGTTTTGAAAATTACGATTCTTTTAAATACATGTACCTAGTCCATATGTGCAAATAAGTTTGTTCATGTTTCTTATTCACACTCTCTCATTAAGTTTGTTCAATAAAAAAGTAAATTAAATTTTATTTTGAAAAAAGAAGTGAGTCCTAACTTTGATATTTTATGCATTTTTCAAACAATCTTGATAAACAATAGTACATCAGTTTAATTGGAGAGAGGAGTGCTTAATATACAAAATGGGAACATTGACAAATAAATTAATTACATAGTACAGTAAAACCTCTATAAATTAATAGTATTGGGATCATAAGATTTTATTAATTTAGAGAGATATTAATATATCGATAAATTAATATTTTATTAATTAAAAGAGTGACTTTTTAAATTCAACAAATTTAGTTCATATTTATTGAAAATAAATAAATTCATATATGTTTCATTTATTATATTCATGCATCACCAAATTCTTCGTAACTAATTAAATATAATCATATACAAAATTCATTCAAATGAAGCAATCTCAAGCGACTTAAGTGAGACGATCTTTGAAGAGAGCCTCCATGAACTAGAGAATATGATTAAGGATGTTGGTTATCGCAATGAAATGGACATCAACAAATTGATAGACTATCCAGGTGAAAATGATGAATGTTTAATTGTTCAAAATTTTGGAGGAAATTGTTGCTGATATTATTGAAAATCCTACTAATGATGAAGTTGAAGATGATTCAATACTATTGGAACCAGTTACGCGAAAGAAGGCTTTGAGGACGGCAACGACTCTTCACAATTTTTTGTTGCAGCTAGAGAACTCGACACCGAAAGTTTTGGGTGCAATTAGAAAAGTTAAAGATGAAATACAATTAGATTTAAATTTTAATAAAAAGCAATTAACAATAAATTCATATTTTAGCAAATTATCATAGTAATTATAATTGTAATTTTTATGAATTATTAATTTAGAGTTTTAATGGGACCTATATTTTATAAAGGGATTTTTCGAAAAATTATTATTTTATTATCTTATCGAATTTGATGATTTTTTACAAAAGCCCAAATCGGGACCGAAAGATTTTATTATTTTATAAAGTTTATTAATTTATAGAGTATTAATTTATAGAGGTTTTACTGTACGTAGAGAAATGTTCTTGGCATCTTGCTACAATGTTTATCTCTTATAGAGATCTACTTACTACCAGAAAATAACTAAAAACTGCCACCGTTACTAAGTGGTATGTACGTGTTAGGAATGTAATATTAATTTCCTATATATAGAGATAAATCAAATATTAAAAGACTTAATATTGGTGTGCTAACTTCGGTGTTAGAAGGTTAATGTTCGAAATAATGTCTCGAATTTGAATCATCCGTGCGTAATTTTGTAATTTAATTTAAAGTAATCATTTTTTTTTAAACTGAGTATTCATGTCAATAGATTCACACTTTATATATAGCATCTAAAAAATATATTCAAGAGATAAATAAAATAAACCCAATATTATTGTTATTCTCACACTATCGATTGCCCAAATAATATAAGCATTTAAGCACCAACCATTGCATACCTTATTGCCCATATGTTATTGAAACTTTAATTATGAACAATAAGAAGAAAATGAAACAACACCTTCTTAACTACATGCCTATAAAAATAATATAATAATTTATATTTCTTTCCTCCACCATAATTTGTTATTTGAGTTTGTTTACAAAACATCTTTACATTTCTTATTTTCTATTTATAAAAGAGACCACTAATTCACTTCATACACTAAGCTCTATTAAAAATAATAAATGAAATGGACTTAAACTCCACTCAATACACATAATGATCACTTAAAACAATAAATTATCTGAATTCCAAATTCTATTACTATACACTCTTAATCAAATTCAAAATAATTATTAAAATTCGTATCAGATCAAAATGACAAGATTTTCGGATGGAGTATTAGTCATTATTACACCATGTGATCACAAATTTATCTTTTGCAAGTAATACAATTTAATTCATAGTCTCCGTTTCAAGTAACATAAATCAAAATCTATATATATATAAAACACCTAACATTCAATTTGAAATCAATTGCAAATCAATTTTAATGGCAATTTTGTAAATACTTTTAATCTATATATATATAAAACACCTAACATTCAATTTGAAATCAATTGCAAATCAATTTTAATGGCAATTTTGTAAATACTTTTAATTTCAATGTAAATTTTGTAAATACTTTATATTTCAATTGTATTAGTAATTACATGATTAATATATTAATTATTAATCTATTTATATATCTATATAAAACATCAAACATTAAATTTCAAATTAATTGCAAATTATTTTTTAAAATCAATTTCAATGGCAATTTTATAATTAACTTCAATTTAGTAGCAATCATAATTCAAAGAGCAAAATTTCTAAAAATTACAACGTATTTCAACGTAAAATTACTTATTATTTCATTTGCAACCAACATTCAAATATTACTATATATTAATCAACTATTAAACTGATTTGCAAAAAAAAAATCTAAATATTTTAAAGTACTTGATGTTATTTATAAATACATAAAAATATTTACAAATTATAATAAATAAATAGTCTAATAAAATGATGTTGGAACACTTAAAAATTATCCAAATATAAACTATACACATATTTAGGAAATCAAAGATAATTACATTTATCAATTAAAAATGCACTAAATAAAAAAGTTTTAATTTTTAAGAGTTTTTAAAAATAAAATTAAAATTGTAATGAATTGTAGTTTTAATTAAGGAAACAATAATAATTTCATCGGCAACAATAATTTAAATATTATATATTAATTAATAATTTAATTATACAAAAAATTGAAAATAAAAATTCTAATAACGGTAAATTATCTTATGATATTTAAAAATACAAAAACATATTTTATAATTAAATTAAATAGATGAATATATGATCTTATAAAGTTATGATGAAAAACTATTTAATTATGTAAATCCAAACTATACAATTATTTACTAATTTACAGATTTTACAATTATTTACTATTATATACTCCCTCCGTCCATGACACATTTTTCTTTTTGAGACGTCTCACTAAGCTTGACACACTCAAAAAATAGTAAAAATTATATCTTCAAAAAAGTGTGGACCCTAACACCTTTATAACTTTTATACTACTTTATACATTTTCCTTAAAAACCGTGCCGGAAATAAATGTGTCAAGCTTAGTGAGACGGAGGGAGTAATAAATTACATTTACCAATAAAAACATAATTAACATTTTTTTATATTTAAAAACTAAATCGGATAACTAACTAATCAAGTCCACTACTTTGGTGACACATTTAATTTAAATTTATCAAATTAATAATTATTTTAAAATCACTATTAATGTACACAACTCAGATTTTGCCCACCACTCTTCAATCTTTAACAGCCACTAAAATAATCTTTTATGACCAATACACGACACACTCACAAAAAATGATGAAATTCAATTCATTATAAATTGAGACCATGTATAGAAGCTCATTATAAAGTTTTTTTAATGGATGTCTTAATATTTTTAGAGAAAATATTTAAAATT
>JAPKLX010002677.1:2014-12314 GCA_026898415.1 Leonotis leonurus | reverse complement strand
GGTGATCGGGTGGCCGGATTTTGGTCGGGTCGGTCGGTCGGTTGACCCGTGCACACCCCTACTCACTTCCACTGAAGTTCCTTTGCCTCTACTATCCTTGGTGTAGTTTACCAACTTGGCTTCCTTAGCCATTGTAAAATCCCGAAATATCGATATGTTTATTTAGAAATTAATTAAATATTATTATTATTATTAAGAAAAGTTTACTGAAAAATATTCGATTTTTTTTAAGCGTACTTACAAACTCTAATTCTTTTATCTTAAGGTTTAATTAAAATATTATATTTATAGAACGGTAACGCTTGCGCATGAATAACTTGAAAAAATAAATTTTCTTGTCATGTGATTATACTACCTAATAATAAAGCTCGTCGAGACGAATCCATAGACACCAAGATCGTAAAAATCGGACATCGTTTGAGCGCTCGGTGAATTTTTAAAGTTCAAGACGAAATGGGTATAAATACCCTTCTTTCCTCTCTCTCCTCCTCATTTTTCACCCCACCAGATTTGTAGAGAGAGATGCTCTCCTCCAGCCACTGCCGGACAGCCGCCGGCCGGCCACCGGACCACTGCCGGCCGGTCACCGGACCACTGCCGGCCGGTCACCGGAAAATTTTTCCGGCGACCAAATGAGCCCAAATTTCATCCCGAGCTTTCTTTCGACGCGTAGATTCCATTTCTGGGGTCCGATCGTCCAGAAAATGGTTTGAAGGCAGCCATGCAAGGCCAAACTTTTGGCCAAAGTAGTAAGTTTGAACTCTTCCACATCCTCTTTTCTCAATTGTCTTCCTTCAATTCTCACCCCTTCTTTCTACCATTTTCACAACCATGCTCCGGCAAGAAGAGGGCAGCTACGGCGAGGAGAGGAAAACTCCGGCAAACCCACCATGAAAGCTTCATCTTCACATCTTAGTTATTCTATAAGGTAGTCATTCTTTCTTTTTATCGATTTAGACCGCAATGGGGTAGGATTATGGATTGGTTTGAGTTAATAAGTGATAATATATTTATTTGATTTGAGAATTAGTAGTTTGATGATATTGTGTTGATAATGAAACATAATGAATTAGGAGATTAAGTTTTACCCTACATTTACATGGTTCAAAGTTTCTGCCCGGATTCTGCCTTGTAATTTTCGTATAGTATTATTATCAAAAATCTTATCTTTTAAACATAATAAAATATTAGATTGAGTTAGTAGTAATCTCCAACTTGAATCACCCCGTTTCGTTATGTTTTCGATTTGTTATGAATTTTTCAAAATGGTTGCGCAAACTGTCAAATCCTGCGAAAATCTGGGCATTTGTCTAACTTTGAAAATTCGGTAAAAATTGAGTAAAATGATTTTATGTGGTTTGTTTTCAGAATATAAAACTTTTAGACGTTATGGTCACGTTAAAATTTGATTTGATACAATTTGAAATATTTTCGATTTATTATGATTTTTCAAATTCAACTGCTCATTTAACTTGAATATGTGTGCTTGCGAAAATTATTTCGAAACTATGTGATTTTATTTTAGATTATTGGCTCAATGAAACTCAAAACTGTTTTTAAGGCATGTTCCTTATGATGTTTTTAGTATTTGTGTAAAATTTCACATTCATTAGATTTCGTTTGATAGACTAACAAAAATACAAGTTTTAAACGTTTTAAAAGGTCTTGAAAGTATAACCTCATATTTTTATTCTTTGAGGGGTATTAAAAATGAATTTTGAATATGTTCTCTTGAAAAACATTGACTTTGGAATTTTGGAAAGCTATTGTTGAAATTTCACAAATTTATCTTTAATAGTTGAGATAAATTTCCTTTCGAAAATGTGTCTGTGTAAGTTTTCACTAAGAATCACAATTGGAAGTCCAAACATATGTCAACTCCTTAGCCATTAAGAATTCCTTTACTTTTAAATGAAACTTAGAACATGATTATTTCGAATAAATATAATGAGAAATCCACAATCCTATTAAGTTGAAACGAGTCATTACTCGAAGTTGACGAACGATGTGATTATTTAAAGTAGTCGTTTAGTCTAGCTAAGTTTTACTCCTTCTATCTTGACGCTCGAATTGACTACAAACGGATTGAAATTGATTTAGTGGTTGGACGAGTCTCGTAAATGATGATCATCAGGTAATAAATAGGTCAACATTAGAATGGTTAGATATTAAGCTAATGAAGCACTAGAAGTGCTTAAGGTTGGAGAATAGGTTAGCACCTATCAATTTGTACTTAGCCATGAGATTCATTTTGTAGGGTCTTATCGAGGAATACCATCTATCATTTACAATGGAATGTGAGCTCCATACATCGGTGACAGGTGTGGGTCTATTTACAGTACGGTATTTTGAGTTAATAAGCTCGAACTGCTTTTTATGAAAATGTGAATTTACATGCCAAATGTTTTATTATGTTAATGTGTATCCTATATGTGATGGATCGGTTTTACTGTACCCGTTGATTGGCTTTGCCAATGATGAAGTTAACAATTGTGCCTTGAGCCGGATCCGGCCAAGGTAGTGTACACGGAAAGTCCGGATCGGGTGAACTTGGCCAGGTTCCCCGGTCTTGGCGAAAGGGGATTATGCGTGGAAGACTTCGGTTTTCCCCGTCTAGTCGCAATGAGGAACACAATGAATGAGCAAAGAATGATGACGAGCTCGATATGATGGTTAATGTATGTTTTCATATGTGTATGGTGGGCTTTCATTTTGAAACGCCATGCATCATATGGTTGGGCATGTAATATTCTTTAAACGAAGATTTTTGTTGTTTTTCACTGAAAAGTCGGGCAACGACTCACACTGAGTACACTAGTACTCAGCCCAAAATATTTTTTAAATATTTTTACAGGTTTTAGGAGGATGGTGATGAGCTGGCGACGAGGTGGGCCTCATCGAGAGTCTTATTCATATATGTCGATTACGTTGGTGAGATGGATCTCATATTATTATTTATTCCGCTACTTGTCGGTTTTATTTTGTTGATGAACCTCATTATCCAAATTCATAATCTCATCGTGTTGATCCTTAATACGTTACTTTCAACTTTCCACCTTAATTACATGAATGTATACGGTTCAATGTCTTCATACATTGAACTCGTGTCGTATCTAGAGTGTCCAAAATCCTGGAGTTCTCCTTTCTTCTTTAATTATTACATCATTTTTGTTGTTTCGAAATAGTTTCCAATATATTTCATTAAATTCCTATTTCGTGTAGGCCCCCTTCTGCGGGGCGTTACAGCCATCAAATCAAAAAGAATGCGGCTCCAGTTGACTCTAAGATTAAGTACAACTGCTGTGAGAATCCTGAATTTCTCCGGCGTCACCTGGTCATAAGAACCACTGTGGTTAAGAAAAATTTTCTGAACCAGTTCAAACAGTAGTTTGAACCCAGGTTGGAGAAGAGATCGTTGGAACATCCTCCCAGTGTATGAGATGGGTATCACCATCACCATTTCCACCGCTGTTTGGAGTTGTTCAGAGGTGATCTCATCCAACGTCAGTCCCTCATCTTTCAACCGGTATGCCTGGTTGATCATTGAAATGACGTTGTAAGTTGTTTTGCTGGTTCTGTCCCCTATGGGCATCAATACATTTGCTTCATTTCCATTCTTGTCACTCTGCCATGTCAGGTAAAAGGTAGCTACTTGTTTTGCCAAAAACATGTTGGGATGCGAAGTGACAATGTTGCAGAATCCTAACAAGTGTATACAGGAAGCATATATGTATATTCATCAGTTTATATGTTATTGACTAGTATGAATATCCAAACACATGAACAGTTACTACACACTATAAGGCATTTTCCCACAAGGAAAGTGAGGCAAGAGACAATTACACGTAGCAAGTTGCAGATATATGAAAGATTAATTAACATAAAAACCTTTGCATCGAGTAACCATGGCAAAAATTTCTTCGAGTTTGCGAAACCCGTGAGTGTCAAGGACAGCGTAAGGTTCAGGGGAAAGAAACTTCTGAACCTCGGCCACATGTTGAAGAAACAAGGAGGTTTGAGGTGCCATGATCAAACAAAATTTTTTTCGAAAATGGGAGGGTTGCAGAGATTTAAAACTGGAAATTTCTTAAGTGCTTAGAGATAGTAGTGCTCAGTGCGATGTAAGTGAAGGTGAATAGTCCAGTGAATAATGGCGCATATATATAACCAAATAATCAACGGCACAGATGAAAAAAAAATTTGAAGGGTTGGATGAGTTTCTCCCTTTTAGGTTTTCCTGCTTCAGTCTTTTGTTTTGCCGCCTTTCCTTGAGTGTGATATACGCGCTAGATCCTAGGGTTGTAGGCGAGCGTGTGCGTATCTTACTATCCACTGCAACTTTCCTTTTCCTTTTTCTTGCAGAGATTTTCTCGATCACAGTTCCCAAAGGTGTGCTAATCATCACAAATATAGAAGATTTAGAAAATCTAGGTTAGAAAATAGCTTTGCAGACTGTAATCTCGGAGATTGATTATGGAAAGTGACGTCTTTTATCTAGGACGCTTCAATTTCCTCAAGAAGTTCCCCCTTGACTTAATAATTAAAAAAAAATAATTTCCACGTGGCACTTTCTTCAATCTGAGTAAGTTATGACACGTGAAATCTTTATTTCCATCTTGGCATTCTGGTAGACATTCTGTTGTTAACAATATGGTGACTTTCTGTTGTTAACAATCTGGTGACTTTCTATTGTTAACAATCTGGTGACTTTCTGTTGTTCTATCATCCGAACTTAGTAATCCAAGCTTTCCACATAGCATCTTAAATCTTTCTTCTGGTAGAGCTTTAGTCAAAATGTCAGCACATTGGATATCTGTGTGAATCTTCTCGATCTGGATATGCTTTCTCTCCACATGATCTCTAATAAAATGATGTCTCACATCAACATGTTAGCACCTTGTATGGAGTACTGCATTCTGTGTTATAGCTATTGCGCTTGAACTGTCACAGAATATAGGTATCTCCTTTACTTCGATCTCGTAATCCCTTAGTTGCTGTTTCAACCACATAATTTGTGCACAACACCTTCCAGCAGCCATGTATTCTGTTTCTGTTGTTGATGTGACAACGGATGTCTGTTTCTTTGAGAACCAAGATATCAACTTGTTTCCAAGAAACTGGCACGTTCCAGAAGTAGACTTTCTGTCCAGTTTGCATCCTGCATAGTCTGAGTCAGAATAGCCTGTTAGTTCAAAATTATCGTCATGTGGATACCAGAGACCAATGTGAGCTGTTCCTTTAAGATATCTAAGTATCTTTTTGGCAGCTTCCATATGTGATTCTTTGGGATTGGCTTGATATCTGGCACATATTCCAACTACAAATGTGATATCTGGTCGACTTGCAGTAAGATACAATAGTGACCCAATAATTCCTCTGTATTGTGTTATGTTCGCTGGTTTTCCTTCTGGATCTGGATCTATCTTCCCGTTGGTTTGCATTGGGATTTTAACTGATTTGCTGTCTTTCATCCCAAATTTAGTTAGCAGATCGTTGATGTATTTTGCTTGATTTACAAAGATACCATCTGGTAACTGCTTTACCTGCAAACCTAAAAAGAAATTCATCTCGCCCATCATGGACATTTGATATTTATTCTTCATTAGTTCAGCAAATTTATCACATAAATAGAGAGATTGTGATCCAAAAATTATGTCATCGACATATATCTGGACCAAAAGAATATATTCTTTGACTTTGATGACAAACAATGTCTTGTCAACAGAACCTCTTCTGAAACCTGATTCCAGCAGGAATGTTGACAATTTTTCATACCACGCTCTGGGTGCCTGTTTCAATCCATAGACTGCTTTAGCTAATCTGTATACTTTCTGGTCTGGATTTCCTTCTTCAAAACTAGGTGGTTGCTCAACATATACTTCTTCTTCAAGTATACCATTTAGGAATGCACTTTTAACATCCATCTGGTACACTTTGAATCTCTTGTATGCTGCATATGCGAGGAATAGTCTGATTGCTTCCAATCTGGCAACCGGTGCAAAAGTTTCGTCAAAGTCGATACCTTCCTGTTGACTGTATCCCTTTGCAACAAGTCTAGCCTCGTTTCTGACCACTTCTCCGTTCTTATCTCGTTTATTCTTGAATACCCATTTGACACCTATCACTCCCTGATGTTTTGGTCTGTCTACCATATACCAGACTTGGTTTCTCTTAAACTCGTTGAGTTCTTCTTGCATAGCAATGACCCAGTCTGCATCTTTGAGTGCTTCATAATATCAGAGGGTTCAACACGTGATAGATAGCAACTAAGAAGTGCACTTTCTCCATGCATTCTTCTAGTTCTCACTCGATCTGCTGGGTTCCCAACAATCTGTTCTGGAGGATGATTGTCTTGTATCCATCTCCTTCTGCTGGACATCTCTTCTTCTGATATCTCAGGTTCTAGTTCATTTGTTGGGTCCTCGAATTCTGGATGAGATGTTTGAAAAGAATTTTCAACTTCTGGTTCTTCGATTTCTTGATTATTATTCCAACCATTAGTGTCTCTTGATTCTTCGGGTTGATCTTGATCTCGCTCAATATTGTCTCCTTCTTCTGATTTATTATCTTTTGGTGGAGTTATTCATCTGTCAAGGTCCAGAATGATATGTTCTGTTCCCCCTTGTTGTAAGCTTATTGCTTCAGCATTAGATGAAACATCAATTTCATTGTCTTCTGTTGTATTCCAGATTAGAATATCTTCTAGCAGTATTCCTTCTGTTCTTTTGTCCTTGTTCTGGCCTTGTGTATGATCATCACCTAACTCTCTATCAATGATAAAAGATTCATCAAAAACAATATGAGGTGTTACCTCCATAATATGAGTCTTCTTGTTGTAAACCCTATACGCTTTACTAACATCAGAATATCCTGAGAATATTCCAGGGTCAGCTTTACTATCAAAGGTTTTAAACTGAGATTTCTCATTATTATGGATGTAACACAAACAACCAAAGGAACGGAAGTAATGTATCCTGGGTTTTCTGTTGTTCCAGATTTTGTATGGTGTCTTCCCATGTCTGATGGTGACCATAGATCTGTTCTGTGTATAGCAGGCCATATAGATGGCTTCTGCCCAGAATTTCTTTGGTAATCTGGTTGCATTGAGCATGGTGCGAGCTGCTTCTTTTAATGATCTGTTCTTTCTTTCAACTACTCCATTCTGTTGAGGTGTTCTAGCTGCAGATGTCTGATGTGTGATTCCCATCCGGTTGCAGTAGTCCTCAATCTTCTGGTTTAGGAATTCTGTTCCACGATCTGTTCTAATGGTTGTAACAGAGACTTCCTTTTTCTTGGTGATTTTGTTGAGAAAGTATGACAGCTTTTCCAATGTCTCTTTCTTCTTATGTAAGAAGATTACCCATGTGAATCTTGAGTAATCATCAATGATGACCAGAGTGTATTTTCTACCATTTATACTTAATGGCTTGACTGGACCAAATAAGTCTAAATGTAGTAACTCTAAGATTCTGGTAGAAGACTGAACAGATTTGTTAGAGAATGATGATTTGGTTTGTTTCCCAACTTGACATGCTTCGCAGATGTGATTCTTGTCATATACTTGTTCTGGTAATCCTTCGACTAATTTCTCTCATGCAATCTTATTGATTGACTTGAAGTTGAGATGACTTAGTCGTTTATGTCATTGCCAACTAGTTTCTGATACTGTCTTAGTGACCAGACATGTCTCAATCTGGTTGTTCCATTGCACAATATATAATCTATCCTGCAATTTTCCGGTAAGAAGGATCTCATCTCCTTCCTTGCTTTTCACAAAACAATTGTTAGCATAAAAAACAATCTGATTTCCATTGGCATAGAATTGGCTTACTGAGAATAAGTTATGACTAAGACCCTCGACATACGAAACATTTGTGATGGTGGTCTTGCCAATGGTTATATTACCATAGCCTCTGGTGTAGCCTTTTGAATTACATCCAAAGGTTACTTGTGGTCCTTCTCGTTCCACATAATTTGATAGAACGTTCTTATCACATGTCATGTGTTTTGAACATCCACTATCAATTATCCAGACTGTTCCCTTTGCTACTTTGCTTCTTCTTGCAGTTCTTCGATCCTGCAATTAATAAACTTTAGCTACCCTTTCAACAAGTGGGTGCTTGGTTAGTAGCAAATATTCCCTTGGGGACCCAGATGAATCTAGTATCAGGAACACATATATAGCACGTAATCTTTCTTCCAGTATCATCTATTCTGGTTATGGCTTTGTAGATGTAAGGATGATTTCTCTCAATGTTGTCTCAATCTATCTTCTTCTTCTTGTTTGAAGATGTCTTAAGAGGTGTCTTCTGCTTCTTGTTATCTATTTTCTTATATTGAGCAGATTGACCTTCTTTCTGATGGTATCTGTTGTTTCCTGTCTCCTTCATCATGAACTTCTGGGGTTGATCTCTCTTGTTTTTGAGATCTTTAATTTGATCTGGTATATTCTTCCTTTCAGGGACAAACTGAGTCTTTCTGGAACTTCCATTGTAACCTAGACCGGCTCTCCCTTTCTGTTGCATATCTATAATCATTTCAGCTCGTTCTTGACTCTTGTTGATTTTGCTCATGTTCTCCATGTTCTTCTTCAATTTCTCCTCCACTACATCCTTACTGTGAATTACATCTTTCACCTTGGAGTTGAGCGAATATATTTCTGCATCTTTTGTCTTGATCTGCTCTCCAAGACCATTTATTTGTGCAGAGAACTTGGTGTTTGCTTCACTTAGGAATTTTACAGTGTCATTCAGCTTGTCATTTTCCTTTATGACTTCAGAGAATAGCTTCTTAATGCTGGTGTAGCTCTTGAACATTTCATTGATTTCATCCCATGTTACTTCTGGTTCATCTTCATTTTCTGAATCACAGACAGATTTATTTGAAGATAGAGAGACGTGTGAGTTTACCTCATCCTGATTGAGTCCATTGTCTAGACCCATGTAGCATTCGTCCCAATCTTCATCTGTTTCTCCTGCATAAAATGCTTCATCATCTTCTGATGAACTATCTGTTAGATGACTTGAGCTGCTAGAATCTTCTTCTGCTATCATAGCTTTACGTTGAGCTCTGAGTTTTCGATCTCACTTAGCTCGTAGTTCTTCTCTTTGACTTTTAGATAAGTCTGGGCAATCTGTTTTGAAATGTCCTGTTCTCCCACAACCATAACAAGTATAGTCATTAGGATTAGTGATTTTACCATTACCTCTATTTTCTGTTTTGCCATCAGATCGTTCTGCTTCTTTGTTCTTCTGGTATCTACTTTTGTTGTCTTTGTAGAACCTTCGATATTTTCTCGATCTGATTTCCATTTTGTCCAATCTCTTGGCAATCATTGAGAATTCCTTGAGTAGTTTGTCATATCCTCCTTCTTCTGGTGCAGCAGATGGTTCTGATTCATCTGTTTTGCACTTCGCTTTGAAGGCAGCCTCTTTCTCCTTCTTTGAGTTGTTTTCGTTCTTCTTACTGGAGGAATGATCTGGTCCATGAATCCTTCTGATGTCGCATTCATGAATAGCCAAATGATCAAATAGAGCTTCCACAGACAGATCGTTAAAGTCAGCACGTAGTGGTTGCATTGCTGAATAAATCTCCCAGCTTGGTGGCAGTGCTCTAAGAATCTTGAGACTCTTCTCTCTCTATGTGTATTTTTTCTTATTGAAAGCAGAAACTTCAAGTAATACTTCAATGAATCTGTTCTTCATCTGCTCGATGGTTTCTCCAGGTTTCATCTTTAATTCATCAAACTTGTTACAGGCTAGAGACAACTTGTTCTCAATCATTGCTTCAGAACCTAGACTGAGATCTCTTAGGGCTTCCCACATATCTTTGGCTGTGTCAAGATCTTGGATCTTAGCCAGATGGACTCCTTTTACAGTACTGGAAATAACTCCTTTGGCAAAATCATCAAGATTTGCTTCTCTTCTTTCTTCAGAAGTGTACTTTCTGGGATCCTTTAGCACGTCTTCCTTGACCACTCCTGTTTTAGTGATACAAGTTGTTTCTTCTATAATTGCTAATGGCCCTTCTTCAATTACCTTCCACATCAAGCAGTGATGAGCTTTGAGGCACATCTTGATTCTGAAACTGTTGGTCCCGAAAGAGCAAGGTTTGGTGTATGGGGGGGGGGGGAATACACCAAATACAAACTTTTCAGTTTACTTGACTAATTCAGAGGAGAGACTTAAGCTTTCTGGATTACAGAGTGCTCAACGTGACAGACCAGATTGACTTAACTAATCCACCTTGTTCTGTCTAAGCAGAATCTCTCAAGTGAGTAATACAAAGCAGAAAGTAAGAG
>JAPKLX010001919.1:0-16694 GCA_026898415.1 Leonotis leonurus | reverse complement strand
GTGATTCGATCTGGTCTGGAAACGGTTGGATTCGGAGCTAGACAGCCCGTTTTCGAGCTGTTGGGCTCACGATCGGAGCTTGTTTGCTGGGGCAGTTGCTAACCATTGCCCCTATTTCTGAATTGGTGAGGTTTGGGACTAGGCTATGCAGCTGCTTGGTTGTTTGTTTCCTAAATTTCAGTTCTTAAATCCCTAAATTGTCTACAATTTAGTTGATATGCATTTTTGATTTGTTCTGTGTGGCTAAATAGAGTATTAAGAATAATTATGGTTATGTCTCTGTTGTGGAATCTGGATTTCTATGTTTTGAACTCATAGCTTTAAACTCTATATTCTGTCAAGATTAAACTTTGATATTTAAAACATTTATATCTAAATTGGATTTTTGAAAAGACTACATGGTTGAGTCTTATGTTCTAAGAACACTTCTATGTTCTGAAATATGAAAAATATGTCTATATGTCTATGTTCCAAAATCTGAAAACCTATATATGGTTTGATACACTGAGTTAGGTAGAGAATGGTTCTAAGTGTAAAGCTTTGGCATCATTTATGTCTTAAGTTAGAGTTTTGCTAAATCTTGAACTTAGAATCATTTTCAACTTCTCACTGTAAATCTGGAAAACATAGTATTTCTGTCTTGAAGTCATGGATTTTAATGGAGGGTAGGAAATGGAGATTAGTGTTTAAAACATAATCAAGAGTTGATACTCTAAAGATATGAACTGAAATGTATAGCTAGAGCTTCCATTTCTTACCTTAGGACTTTAACTACTTCTTCTTGAATGAAAATGTGGCTGCTCTTGTGCTAGTGTTTCTCTTTGATTCTGCCGAGTGTATATTGGTTATGTGTAGTAATTTCTTAGGTTAGTATCCTCTTTATAGAATGAAATGCTTTGTTGCTATCTATCCTAATCTATCAAATCTCTCTGCAGGTAAGCAAAGCATGGGAAGGAGCCTCCTCTTCAATCTCACCGTAGGTGTGGAGTGTTGGAACTTGTTATCCAATCACTTCCTACCTTCCAGCCATGCTGCAACATGCTGTAAACTTTTGCTTGTTATGTTCCTGCCTTTAGCTTACTTAGTGTAGTTGTAGGCTTTTAGAAAATATCTTTCCTATGTAATAGGTGTACTCACCATCTTACTTTGTACTAGTGTAGAAAGTCTTTACCTTTCTTTCATTTCTGATTCTCTGTTTTTCCTCTAGATTCTGCCGAAGTGCAGCTTCAGTGCTTTGTTTCCTATGTTGTAATTTCTTTTACTTAGCTTACTTTACTAACTCCTCTACATTGTTTTACACCATTTAATTTACATACTGAAATCCTCTCATTGGTATTTTATAATTGCAGTATATTTATTCAGTTTCATATATATATATATAGTAGGCGTGAACTTCTTCTACACTTAAGAGAATTCGAATACGTGAAGCATGCTACAAATAAATATACATAGATCATATTTTAACCAAATAATATAACATGTATGCACCCCATGCATACCCATTATATTGTTTCCAAAGTATAAAACATATACTTTAATATAAATATCTCTTAAGACATTAATCAAGAAGTCTCTAATTACTTGTTATCTTAAACAAAAACTCCCCTTTTTAATTTTAATTAAACTCCCATTAATTTAAAATAAAAATGCTCAATATATAATTAATAAGTGCGTTCGAATATCGCTTATTCTTGATAATTAAAAGACGGGGCATTACATAATCATTTGCTTGTCCTCAAACAAAATTCAATCATCAAATATCGATTCATATCAATAGTTAACATGCAAGAACAACCACCAAGCATACCTTCATTACAAGACTTAGACTAGATTCAATTCTTAATTGTATTTGGTGACTAAATCAAGATGTAATGTTTCCCGTTACTAAGTTCATCGACTGCACATGATCACGATATACACACATTCTCACATCTCCTTATCATCCACATATCCAGTTCCCCTAAATTTTTAAGCAAAACAAGCAAGTCTGCATAAGGGTGTAGTTATCGCCTCTAAACATCAATGGATCATATTGAATGCCCCGATGTGGTTTTCCATACTCATTATCTAGGATAAGCGGAGTAGAATCCACGAACTCGACTCGTCTTACTCAATTACGCCCTTCTAGCGTTTATTAATTTTTTTTAAGAGTTAACTCTTTATTCATTTATTATTATTTTTTTTGAATTCAAGGGAACCGAACACATAAACTTTAGGGAGTAGTCACTCATAATCCAAATCATGATCACTATACATGCCAACTAGCAAAGCAACATGCTCCACTTAACATCCTAACCATACAACCTAGCCCAATCAAGAACCGAACCTAAACTAAGTCTACCACCATTCATATCACAAACGAGGCTCACATATCAAAAATCAATACTTATCAACACAAGGAGATCAAACACGCAAGTTAACATACAAATGATCAAGATGGAGAAGTATAATAGACTAACAAGAAGATATAATAAAAAGCACTAACACATGCAAGAAAACCACACCAACCCCCCACACTTAAATCCTACTGCACCCTCGTAGTAAGTAATTAAATAAAAAGGAGAGGGAGAACTTCCCTGATAACGCAGAAACTAGCAACAAGTCCAATAATCGAATGACTTCTAGAATTATTACCTGCATAAAAAGACACAACAAACAAACATAAAACTGAACAAATAAATAAAAAGAAAACATAATAGAAAAATAAAAAGGAAAAGAAACTAATACGCCGGATCCTGTGGATCATGATAGTCTGATGCTGGAGGAGGCTGAGGATGAATTTCCGTCCATCTGGCCCACTGTTCCTCAAGAGAGGTAACACGGGTGTCAAAGGACTGGAGACGGGTGTCCATCGAGTTGAGGATGTTGTTTTGGGTATCCAACCTAGCAAAGAGGTCGGTTTGGAAGCTACTAAAATCCTCCCTCATGAAGTACCCGGATCCGTATCCACTACCCGATCCGTTAGCAAAGCCGCCCTGCTTGTATCCACGCTGATACCCTCCTATGAACCCTCCAAACTGACCACCTTCATAAACGGGCTCCTCCATCTCGGTATCAGCACCGGTAGGAGCTTCCTGCTCAGTGATCTGGGCACCCTCAGCTGATGTGCCAGCTCTGCCAGCTCTCTCAAGTGCCGCCTCATGCTCTCTGAAGCGGCGAACACATTCCCTTTCTTCGTATGGAACAAAGGAAGTCTTTTAAGCTGCCAGAAGGCCAGTGTTCTTCAGGAATGCGGCAGTGAGGCAGATGCTTTCCACACACTCATAGGAATGAGGTACCTGCAAGTCATAATGCAAAGCAAGACGATACGGGATATATGCCAATGCGGGATGTGTTTTCTTCCTATGTTTAATCCCCTCCATTTGGGACCAGATAAAAGATGTGATACACACCTTCTGACCTTTCATAGCAGCAGAAAGAAGAAAACATTCATTGACATTCACTTTATTGACTTTCTCCTTTCCCGACAAATTATATGCAATAAATTTGTGTAGAAGGGAAAGAACATCATCCCCTGCAACGACGCCAAAATTTGTTCAACTTAAATCGTAAGTTCAAGTTCTCGTAATTAAATGAGTCTTATAGTACGTGCTAAGCTAACCAACTTGAGTTTCAATTCTCCTCATCGAAGCTTCAACAGTTTCAAACCTTTTGTTATTCGCCTCAATAACCTTATTCAGAGTCTCTTCCACTGAAACCTTCAGATATACTTGATGTTGTTGCTACTGTGGTGGTGCAAACTGTTGGAACCTTTGTTGAGGTGGCATCTGTTGCCCTTGTGGTGCTTGTGATCTCCATGAGAAGTTGGGGTGATAACGGTACCCAGGATTGTATGTGTTCGAGTAAGGATCGAACTTTGGTCATGGTTGAAATCCTTGAAGAGCATTCACCTGAGTATTCACTTGCTCTTCATATTCCACACCGGAATCAACTCCACGTGCACACATATTTGCACTGTGCCCAAACTCTCCACAAATCCCACATGTCTCCTTCACAGGAGCTTTTCTCGGTTGCTCATCCGCAGTCTGGATAGTCTGAACTTGCCTAGTAAGTTCCGCCAACTGCCTCACCATGTCATTACTCGATGTTGCCTCATTAACCCTCTTCTTCTGACCTCTAGAGCTCCTTTGCTGTGAGTTTCCGGCCATGTTCTCAAATATCTCGGTTAACTCTTCTGCGGTCCTGTTCCCGATATCTCTTCCGGCTGCGTTATCCACCATGTACTGAAAGTTTTGGTGGAGGCTCTCGTAGAAGAATTGGTTAAGCAGCTCCAGAGACAGATTGTGATGAGGGCACTGCATCTGAAGGCACTTAAAACCATTCCCAAGCTTCATGAAGAGGTTCTCCATCCATCTGCGTGAAAGTCACCAGTTGTGACCTCACCTCTTGTGTTTTCTGGTTTGGGTACCATTTTGACATGAACTTCTCAGATACCTGATTCCAATTCTGAAGTGAATTAGGCACCACTGACAAAAACCATATCTTAGCCCGATCCTTCAGTGTGTACGGAAAGCATTGCATCTTCAACTGATCCTCATTCAAACCCCCAAGAGAGAAGGTTTGAACTATAGCATATAACTCTCGGATGTAGTTCAATGCATCCTCTGCCGGCATGCCGTAAAAGGACGGTAGTTGATTGAAATGAATGTTTTTCAGCTCGTAATTACGAGCTGCTTCCCCCAACACTATAGGTGATGTTGAAGCCCCAATCACATGCCTAGCAAGCTCTCTCATCTGGCTAGGCGCCACGACTGTCCTTGGGCTTGTCTCGCTCCAATCAGTTTCAGACTCCTCCGAGTAGTGTGATTGATATCCCAACTCCAATACGTTCCCATTTCCGTTCTCTTCATCCAGGTTGACTATGTGTAGCTCCCTCCTGCGATGCACGTTATCTAGCACGGGAGCCAATTTCCTCTGCAAACTTCAGCGACCGTGCATGCACAATCTACCACCAGAAAAGAGAAGTCAAACGCAACTTGCGGGTGGAAACACCTAACAAAAAAAAAGAAAAGCAACTATTATGAAACAAAACAAAACATAAATCACAAACTACAACACAAACAAACAACGAAAAAGAAAACAAACAAACAAGTACTAACAATCAATATGCCTATAGCCTTCCCCGGAAACGACGCTAAATTTTGTTCAACTTCAAGCGTAAGTTCAAGTTCTTGCAATTAAACGAGTCTTATAGTACGTGCTAAGCTGACCCTAAGTCGAATCTCGTGGAAGACTAAACATGGTTATTAATTACTAGTACTAAATTGATAAAGATAGAATCCTACACACTTTATAACAATTGGAAGATGTTCATAAACCAATTAAACATCAAAGAAAACAATAAAATAAGAATACCAAATGATTGAAGTCTAGGATTGGATATTTTGAACTCCAAATTGATATCAAATTGATCATGCATTCATACTCGGTTAAAATCTCAAAAGGTAGCTTAGCAATTCACTTTCGTATTTATATACTAAGCGTGACTTTTACTTTCGTATCAAACTCACACCTCTAGAATATCACTTCACTTAATATAAACTCTTATTCAAACATTCCCGGTTAAAGAATAATGTTGATTAACCAAAATCAAGTGTAAAAGCAATTTCTCAATCTACTTTGACACATATATGAATCTAATGTTGATCAAGCACTAAATTCCATCCAAAGCAAGTTAATCAATTAGGCATGAATCAATCACAACATCAAATAAGAGAATTAATATCCAACTCTAGTAAGAATCTAGCCAAACATGATGAACATGATAGAAACACAAAAGGAAACCATCAAAAGAAAGCTTACTAGATGAAATGTAAGAATTTCAAGTCGGAATCCACTTCAATCCGTTGGAATTCACTAAAATCTATCTAAGAAAGCAAGTAAAAATGTTTGGTAGAGAGTATCTCGAGTTACCAAAGGTTGGGGGTTGGAAAATATGCTCTAATCTCTCTTAAACCCGTTGGATTAACTGTCAGCCAGTAACCGCTGGCTGTGCCTTATTTGCGCGTGATAGAGGCAGACCCAGTGGCCGCTGGCCCGACCTCTCTGTCCTCCAGAATACTGCACTCCAGCGAGCGTTGGAAAGCCAGCGCCCGCTGGGTGGTCCCTTTGTCTCATTCCATCGATTCTTCTCGCGTGCATTCCTCGGTTCGTCTTGCTCCACTCGGCTTTGCTCCAATGGCCTAGTCGACACCACTTTTAGCTCAATTCCATCCTGATTCCTTCCATCCTGCATCAAACATAACAAAACAAAGACCGGCGTAAAAACGAATTAAAAAGAATATGAAAACGAAACAACTTAAAGTCTAGATACAACAAAACAACGACAAAAAACAAAACAAAAACACAATAAACAGGATGGAATGGATGATGAAATGGAATGATCATTCCTTTTTTATAATTTAAATTTTCAATCTAATTTAGATTTTATTTCTGTATAATTTTAGTTATGATTGTTATAATTGAGCATACACGTTTTAGTGGGTGTGAGCAAAATTAATCAAATTCGAATAACCAAACTCAAATATTTGATTGAGTCGATTTTATTTTAAAATCAAATTCTAATTCGATTTGAATTGGATTTAGACAAAACCAAATCGAAAGAATATACAAAAGTCGAACTATTTTTTAATATTAAAATATAATTTATTTTTATTAAATAAAATTATTTCATCATATATATTTTTATTATTTTCATTATATTTTATAATATATTTAAAATCTTAAAATTATTTAATAAATTAAATGTGATAATTTATTTACTTTATTTTTATTTTATTTTTTACTAGATTTACAAATAGTAGAATTATGAAATTCAATAAATTTTTAATGTTTATTATCATTTGAAACTTGAAAACTATTGAAAATACATGTGAATGATTGAATAATTTAAGTACTGTGATTATAATTTTAAATTTTTTAGTACATGATAACTGTTGAAGATATAAATGAATGATTAATTTTTTATAATAAATTATCTTAAAAATTGAATGGAATAATTTAAGAAATAAAATATTCGGATAAACCGAACCAAATCAAAATAAATTTGATTAGTTTGGTCTAGTTAATTTTTTGCTTGGTTGAATTATCTTTGTCTATCCAAATTTTTTTAATTTCGTTTGATCTGATTTTTTATACAAAATTGAACCATGTATCCGAATGTTCACACATTCGTTTTATATTCTATACTGAAATATTTTTATTTGAATTATTTTGGTCCACAAAAAATAAATGAATATTAAAGAAAATATAGAGAAATTCGACAAAAAGAACAACATAAATGAGAATAACAAATTTACTTGGAATATTAAAAGTATGATTTCCTAATACAATATAAATATAATTTATTCATTTATTTTATTTGTAGTTATCAATTACAAGGATTAAATTAACAAATAAATTGTCATTCAATTACATCTTTATTCTTTATACACACCAAACATATGAATGAATTAACAATTTAATTACATTCCACACTTCATTCCATTCCACACTTTATTTCATTCATAACTTATACCATTTCATCCAACCAATCATCTCCTTATTGTCTATTTGGGACGTCAGATATGATTTCACAAAACACTCATTATTTTAAACATCACATATATTTTATTTCGTGGGTCAATTTCTTCATTAAAAACACACTTTCACTACAAAAAATGCATTTTATAGTAATGGAATAGTGACAGAATAATCCTTATTAAAATTTAGTAATTGAATTTTTCGTTACAATTCCGTTACGAAAATTGAAGAAACCATTTGAGAAACGAAAATTTCATTACAATTCCATTGTTATATAGTAATGGAATATTTTCCGTTGTTAAATTTCTAACAATGGAAAAAAATGATGAAAAAAAGTAGGTTAACGAGCCCACTTTTGTGTTATTTTTACTATTGTTTTAGATTTAGATCGAGTCATTTTCCTTTATTTCGAGTTTTGTTGTGTCTCAAAGGACAAAATTTTGGGTGACAGGTCAAATTTCAAGTTCAAACTCATTTCGTGAAAGATGCAAGAGTACCATGCCGGATCGGTTGCTCAAGATCTTTGGTTTTTATTTGGACCCGATGAAAAATATGAGATCACTTCTTATAGACTGCGCTAACTATCTATCATCCTTAACGGGAAGGTTTGGGTCTGAGCAGGAAGCCAGAAAATGATTCAGATCTAATTCATGGCCTATTAGAAGTAAATGACACTTTAGTGGGATCTTCACGTATAGAAAATATTGAAGTCTGTTTGATAATGATCGAGTTACTATTTCTTCTGCCCAAACCGAGGAATCTCTTAGATATATGCAAAACGGATATTGTTCTCATCTTTGAAGAAATTTCTGAATGAAAAATATGAATCGAAGTTTGAAGAAGGGAAGACGAAAAGTACCTTGACCTGCAACAAATAGACGATTGATTCTTGAACAAACTAAAACTAAATGCATAGTACAGCATTAAATCAGACTTCAACAGCTGGAGTAGTTGATTCTCCTCTACGAACTGCTCCTGTTTGGTAAATTCCGATTAAGTGTAAGCCAAGTCCCTAACTCTGCTAAAAAAGATAAGTGGAAGCCTTGGATGCTTCGCTCCTGTAGTTTTTCTTTGTTCGAAGAGGTAGGTAAAATAAAATGCCAAGGCGTAGCAATGTATGTAAACCACAGGTAAACCATAGGATCCGAAGGAGATTAGCTTGATTGGCTCTGTCCACCTTCCTCAAGAGAAAGCTTTGTAGTAGTTAGTTTTCCTTGATCTGTCAAGAAGGTCTAAGAGCTACAAGATCGGCCAAAAGGAGAGAGCCCAAAGGATCATGTTGAATCGAAGAAAAGAAAGGTTAAATTTTCTCAACTTTCACAATTTTCTCCTCAAAATTTCATTTTGTTAATGTTAATATTAGTAGTGACATCGAGTATTTGCTTGTTTCTGTAAAATAACATTATAGTAGATTATAAGATATAAACTGTTCAATATTGGTCAATGAGACAGCAAGCAAGCAAATACTAGTTTTAATGTGTAACTAATGACGTGCCAAAAGAAGGCTTGCTGAAATTTGTAACGTGATATCAGAAGTAGTAATTACGAAGGCACCACCAAAACTTTAATAAGCGCTACATATTCATCACAGTAAGAGTATCATCCAAAGAGAAATGTAGAAATGATGTGAAGTTCAAAACTACTCCACTGAGAGGGAATTCAAATACTGATGTACTGATTGATTATTGAGGCCTTCAATTTTAATACTGATTTCTCAGCTTAGGAAAAAACTCTTTCAAATTCAGGGATAGTAGCCAGTAAATGTAAAACCCCTTCCAACAATTTCACCGGCACAGAACCATGCAAAGCATTCAAGCCCGAATAGAGCAGCAATTCCAGCATCGTTAACTGTTAGTTCCTGCCTGTGTTTCCACATGTTCTTCACATAGTCAATTTCCTTCCAAAAGGTCTCGGTGCGACCCGGAATGCTGAAATTGGTGTAACAAAGTCATTTAACACAGGATCTTACAGAATAAAAGGATGCAGCAGCTTGATAAGCTATATATCCCAACCTCACCGTGATAACTAAGGGAGGCTATAACAGCACATGAGCAAAATTACCCATTTAATGCTATATGCTAGAATTGTAATGCATTTCAAGATCATATAAAATCAAATATATACACATTAGAAGATTAAATAGACATGTCGCGAACATGTTTGCCTAAAAAAGGAGATCCAGACAAACGATGCACCACTGCTGTTACAGTTCTCTCACGAGAGATCAAGAGTGTCAGTGAATCAATCAAAGTAGCAATTCAGTGAACGTGCGCAATACTGTCATCATATAGCTTTATGATCTATCTCAAGTCAACAGTTAGGCACTGGTAGAGTCAGTATTGATATTTTTCAGATGCAGCATAATAAAGGAAACAAAGAAAGGAAAGCAAAAGCAACCTGGCAAGACGAGTATACAACAGCTGCTTGGCTAATAGATCACACGTTTCCACAGTTGCTGGTTCTTTTACATATTGTTTGTTCTGCTCCATCAACTGCTTATAGTAGGTCGTCCCATGCTTGCTCACGTATTGCGTGGCTTGGCAAGCCTTGCTTTGCAATTGCTGTAGTCTCGCTGCCAT
Source organism: Leonotis leonurus (assembly GCA_026898415.1). Classification (NCBI taxonomy): domain Eukaryota; kingdom Viridiplantae; phylum Streptophyta; class Magnoliopsida; order Lamiales; family Lamiaceae; genus Leonotis; species Leonotis leonurus. Next base: position 6,594 of record JAPKLX010001919.1, on the reverse strand, counting down.
TAAACCCAAAAAAATTCTGTACAGCAACAAAATGTTAATGGTTAGATAAAATAAATGATCAGGGGAGCTTCTAAACTGGGTATATACTGCTAATCAACAGGTCCCACTTCTGTAATGAACTTTCAACAGTTTTATCCATTTATACAAGGTCTATGTGCTGCCACCTCTAATACCAACTCTCATGTCTTTAACGTGTGGACAAGAAGTGTAAGAGTTTCATCACCCTCCTACTGAGATATTTAAGTAGCACAAAATCCTTCTCTGTTTTAAGATCAATTATTCCCAGCTTAACTTAGGAGCTACAAATTGTCATCCTTACCTTATATAGTTGATACATGGTGGATAATTATCAAACAGGAAAAAAAAGGTGTAGATTATCAATAATTTGTCTGAGAATTCCCATAAGGTGAAAATAACTAGAGCAAATACAAATGCAAATTATGCCTAACCACTCAGTTCACTCACTACTCAACCCAGCAGATGGGAAAATGCTGTAGCATAACAATATTGATGAATATAACAAAGACAACAAAAACTACCTTTTAAATTCAAAAAACCAAACCAAGACAACAATGTTGCATGTAAAACCTGATTACTCTTTATTACTGTCTGATTTGAAACGACGCAAATAACTGATATTCCCTAGTAAATCTTGTGTTCGCAGTATGGCGTTCAACCCAATATTTTTCTAGCACTTGCATGATAATTTGCAAAAATGAAGGCATATTCAGAAGAAAACTACCTACAGATTCAAACCCAAAATCTTGTTCACTTCACTTTAAAACAGTGTGTTCTTCACAAGAATCCATATCAAAACAGAAGAACAGGAAGCTAGATATTCAGTTCACCACAAATAAACCAAGGCATGTATTTAAGGGAAAATACGAGGATATTAAATTCTTCATAGCTCCCAGTCGCTATAATCGAAATTATGATAAGCAGAACAATCATTTTACCCTATGCACATACATTTCACGAATTACCTTCCCTAAAAATAGATGCAAACGAAATAAACATCATATATGCACATGGATCGCAGAAAACATCATCAATGCACATGCTCACGACGTTAAACCCTAAAACCAGGCAATCAGAGTCACAGATCTGACCAGTACTCCAAAAACCCTATGGAACCGAAAATGGAGACGACAAAATCAAAAGAGACAAAATGCATCAAAATCATCAGATGATTGACCTATTGATCGGGCACTGAGAAGGCGAGCTCCGGTTTCACTCAGTCGCCGATAACCTGTTGTAGAGAGAGAGAGAGAGAGAGCGCACTGAGGTTTGAGGTAGGAAAACAAGAGAAAAGCCTACCTAAAATAATTCACCTTATATTTTCCCTTTTGGAGTTGAACCGATTTTATATGTTACTAATTTGCTTCGCTGCTACTAATATGTTTTGTAGGCAAAGAAATGTTCGGTTTGGGCTTCTAACTTGGGATTTTCGGAAACCCAGACCCGACCCGATCCATTAAGTAGAAAACACATTACACGCGGTTACTTCGCTTCTGACGAAGTCAATTATACATGTACACCTAACTATTAACATAAAAAAAATTACTACATCCCTCCCACCAATATAGTTTATCTTTTCCAATTAGGACTTCCCACATAAGTAGTTTCACTTTTATTTTTGGCAAATTTTTTAAATAGTAAATAAATGGTATTAAAGTAAATTTAATAAAATAAAGAAGAATAAAGTAAAATATTTGGTTTGCTTGTAAAATAGAAGGTGACTATTTTCGTTGCACAGAGGAAATACAAAAATATATGGATAAAAGGACTAACGAAAATTAAGGCCAAAGAAAATTTTATTTAGAGTAATTAATTTATATTTGAAATTTTTTATTTATATTACAATAAAATTGAACCTTTAAATAATATATTTTTCACTTTAAACCATCATTATATTTTTAAATGAGGTTTAAAAGGTATGCAGATGGTTTAAAATATATCTTGGGCATTAATCTCATTACTATTAGACTTTTCGAGTCCTTCGTAACGCGACCATGTAATTTAAAGTTAATGTAATCCAATTTAAAATAAAATAAAATAAAAGTAAATTTTCATGTATTACTTTATTTTATTTTTTTATAACTGAGGTTTAAAATGCATGAATGGAACACTTATTTTGAATAAGAAAATAGATTTCATGATTTAATGTAAAATCATTGTGAGTAAGTTATTTTTTCAAATAATTGAAATGAATAAGTTTAAAATATACTTATTTTAACATATAAATATTATTAAAAAATAAATTCTATGTAACTACTTAAATGCATTAAGATGCATCAATTAAAATCAAACCCCCTTAAATGAAATACAGCAATGAAGTAACAATTACTAACTAATTTAAATAACTTTCTTTTCAAAATTTTAGAATAATTTATTTATATATTGCTAGGCAATATACAGTATGTAGTTAATTTTTTTAGAGTTGGGTCCATGGCCCCTCTACTTTCCACATAGCTTCGTCCGTGCCTAAATAGACAAATAATCCTATATATCAATCGTCCTACGAAACATAATTGCTTATATTCTAGATATACATGAGGTATATTTAGTTGCAGGGTCGAATGCAGAAAAAATGTTGGAGATTTTTGGGGCTAATTTAAAGGTGTAAAGTTGCAATTCATATATATAAATATATTTGTTAAATGTGTCAATGTACTTACGTATTTTCCATATAATTTATCATCGTTATTATTAATAAAATATATTTGACTCGTTCACTAAAATTGTACTCTTATGAGGTGATTGGGAGGGATGTGTTCAACTTAAAGTATAAGTTCAAATTCTCACAATTAAACGAGTTTTATAGTACGTGCTAAGCTGACCATAAGTCGAATCTCGTGTAAGACTAAACATGACTATTAATTACTAGTACTAAATTGATAAAGATAGAATCATACACACTCTATAACAATTGGAAGATGTTCATATACCAATTAAAGATCAAATAAAACAATTAAATAAGAATTCCAAAGGATTGGAGATTTTGAACACCTAATTGATATCAAATTGATCATGCATTCATACTTGGTTAAAATCTCAAAAGGTAGCTTAACAATTCACTTTTGTATTTATATACTAAGTCGTGACTTTCACTTTCGTATCAAACTCACACATCTAGAAAATCACTTAACTTAATATAAACTCTTATTCAAACGTTCTCGATTAACGAATAATGTTGATTAACCAAAATCAAGTGTTAAAATAATTTCTCAATCTATTTTGACACATATATGAATCTAATGTTGATCAAGCACTAAATTCCATCCAAAGCAAGTTAATCAATTAGGCATGAATCAATCACAACATCAAATAAGAGAATTAATATCCAACTCTAGTAAGAATCTAGCCAAGCATGATGAACATGGTAGAAACACAAAAGGAAACCATCAAAAGAAAGCTTACTAGATGAAATGTAAGAATTTCAAGTTGGAATCCACTTCAATCCGTTGGAATTCACTAAAATCTTTGGTAGAGAGTATCTCGAGTTACCAAAGGTTGGGGGTTGGAAAATATGCTCTAATCTCTCTTAAACTCGTTGGATTAACTGTCAGCCAGTAACCGCTGGCTGTGCCTTATTTGCGCGTGATAGAGGCAAGCCCAGCGGCCGCTGGCCCGACCTCTCTGTCCTCCAGAACACTACACTCCAGCGAGCGCTGGAAAGCCAGCGCCCGCTGGGTGGTCCCTTTGTCTCCTTCAATTCGATTCTTCTCTCGTGCATTCCTCGGTTCGTCTTGCTCCACTCGGCTTTGCTCCAACGGCCTAGTTGACACCACTTTTAGCTCAATTCCATCCTCATTCCTTCCATCCTGCATCAAGCATAACAAAATAAAGACCGGCGTAAAAACGAACTAAAAAGCATACGAAAACGAAACAACCTAAAGTTGAGACACGATAAAACGACGACAAAAAATATAACAAAAACGAATGGGGGATGGAATGAAATGATCATTCCTTTGTTTGGTTCCTTCTTGTGATTAGGAATCGACATTACGTTTGAAATACCATTCCATTAGCAGTGGTAATAGTCATTCATATCTAATCAAAAATATTAGTCATTCCAAGCTAATTATCCAAACATAATAAAACAAAGACTGACGTAAAAACGAACTAAAAAGTATATGAAAACGAAACAGCCTAAAGTCTAGACACGACAAAACGACGACAAAAAACATAACAAAATCAAAATAAACAACTCCCCCACTTAATCTGTCACGACCACCTCCCTCGCCCTTCGTGGCAAAGTCGGGATACGCGACTATAAGATAATTAAACAAAGGATAAAAGGAACATGTGGACTTAACTGAACCAAAATGGATATTTCGATAACTGAGTCTTAGTTCATAACAAAGAGTTTAACTCTGAATTGACACATTCGTCAAACAAAAACTGATAAAAACCTCTTGCAGCGGAAAAAGGATCTACATAAATCTACGTGTATGAAGACACGTAAACCCCCAAGAGTTCGACTATGCAAAAGACTAACAAGCCCGTCATAGCACCTCCGTTTATCACATCTCAACCTGCACATTTAAAAATACATGCAGGGCTGAGTACAAACGTACTCAGTAGGCACATGCCGAAATCGCATACGTACATATATAATTGTCATTGCCGTAAAGAGTGAAACATAGGGATTTTATCTTTAAAAGCACCTACGTTCACTAAATCCTTTTTGTGAAACCTATAGTTCGACAGCTGTCTAAGTTCTTTAATATTCTACCATATTTGTTTTCTATGTGTACCGTGAAGTTGGCCACCTTCTACGGACACCTGACCGGTCAACACATTCGTCGACTCACAGTCCTTTGTGTACACTAGTTCGAGCGGAGTTGCTTACCCACTTGAACCCGAATTCGATTAAATGACAACAAGATAGGCATCGTACAAAGCATAAATCATTTCGGCAATACAATGCTTTAAAACAGAAGTTCTCAGTTGAAAGTCTTCTTGAAATATAAACATAATAACATACGAGCACACATAATTTCTTTGTAATAGAAAGCCTACTTGGATAGCCTCGTTTGGTACTTGCTTTGACTCTGAAATGCAGATACGATCCCTCGTCAAAACCTTTAGAAAATCTCGTATAAGTCAAATGCTCTAGTGCATTCGATACATTTAAACGTGAGAATTTATTATTCTTGGGTTCTTACCTCGACTAGTTATTTAGAAATATTGATTCCTCGAGTCAATATATTTTCTAAGGTTCAAATCTAGTTCAAATTACTCAAGTAATTGGCATTGAGTAATATAAGTAAATTAACACTTACTTGAATAATTAAATTCTCAGTTTTAAATTATAATTAATTATTCAAATATTATAACCAAGTTATAACAATTTAATCTTTTAGATAATCTTTAAAATTATCAATTTCTTTACTAATTCCTTAAGAGTTTATATTGGGTTGCATCCCAATTCATCTCTTAGCTTAACTAGAGGTACTTAATCTCTTAATTTAAAACCCAATTATTTAGATTTAATTAGGTTTCTTGATTCAATAATTAGACATTAATTGTCTAAATTATAAATTTTAATGTTTGAATATAATGTAAGTATCTACTAGCCCATTAATTAATTTTAGCACAACACTAATTTATCTATCCCAATTTATCATGTGTGGGTAGCCCATTGTTTTATTTAAAGATTTCAGCCCATTAATAAAGTATAGCCCAACTCTTATTAAATTTGCGGCCCAACTCTTCAGCCCAATTTCCTAATTAATTCGGCCCAGTCATATTACTCGCTCGGCCCAACTCTTTTAAATTTTCTCGGCCCAACTCTTATAATTCATTTAAACTTTACTTAAATCTTACCTAATCCCTCTTATTTAGTACTAATCTAAAACCCTAACCTAATCTTATCTGGCCGACACTTCTCTTCATTTCCTCTTTCACTTCGCCTCCCTCTCTCCCTCCCTCGCCCGTCTCTCTCTCTTCATTCTCTTCTTCTTCTTCTTCTTCTTCTTCACCTCTGCCTAAATTAAACTTCCCGTCGAGTGGCTACCTTCCTTCTCCCTTTTTTTTTTTTTACAATCTGTCTCCCCCTCGCCCTAACTATCTACTCCTTATTTTTGTGTTTTATGCAGGTTTGTTATGAAGTTCCAGGCGGAACAATCACTCTCCCTCAGCTCGATTTCTTGGATTCTCAAGAGGTAAGGTGAGATTGGAGTTATTTCAGTAGTGTTTCGTTTTATAAGACTTATAAACTCGTTGCATGTCTCTTGTTCTCTGTAAATTTCGTTTTTAAATTCAAGGTGTTTGGAATTTTATTGATGTAGACTTTGATCCCTTTTTTATTTTTTTCTGTCCTTGTGAGATGTGGGGGGGGGGGGGGGGGGGGGGGCTTAGGGTGAGTTTACAACTTTTTTTTTTACAGCTTAAATTCTTCCCTTCTTTCCTTTTATAAAGTTTAGATTTTGTGTTTGGTTCCAAATTTTCAGATTGGGTACTAACTCTTATCGGTTTAGACTTTGCTAAACTTCTTCAGTTAATGATTTCATTTTCTTAATTTGTTTCTAGGGAAGTGAAGGTGTTTGGGCTGGGGTGATTCGATCTGGTCTGGAAACGGTTGGATTC
>JAPKLX010003337.1:0-11280 GCA_026898415.1 Leonotis leonurus | reverse complement strand
AGCGTTCTGTCAGAGACATCTTTCATCTTTCTGGTTGAAGCTTTCTTTAAAATATTTGTGGGGTTCCCAACAATTTCCCCCTTTTTGATGATGTCGAAACCACACTTAATCAGCGTAATTAACATGTATCATGTTCTGGAGAGATTAGCTATTTGTTATTTAAGTTAAATAACAGTAAATAACAGAAAAATAATGGAACAGAAAGATTTTGTCTCCAGAAAACTCCACATTCATAGATATATGAATTGATAAGTATAGGTGGTCAGCAGAGAATAACAGAGAGCAAAAACAGAAGATAAGAAATAAGATCTGTCTAAGAAAACCATCTGGCTGCTCCGCCCTTCTTCATTTTCTCTCTCTGCGCATCAGATACCAACTGGATGCTCTCATAAATTCCATCTCTCACCCTGGCGTAATTGGGATCGTGATTGTCGATCTTGTATCCTTTAATCTTGGCCAGTTGATTGATGTAATTTAAAATGTAAGTCTTGTCAGGTATGTTGCTGCCAGGTATTGTTGGGCAGACCATGTATTCCTTCTCCGGAGCTTTGATCTGTATCTTGGCATCAAAAGCTGCTGTTCTGATCCTCTGTACTAGCTCCTTGTCACTGAAGTTGTCCAGATATCTGTAGAAATCCTCATCTGGAGTTGATTCTGAGTAAGTAGGTTCCTTCAAAAAATATCGGTTCAAGATGAAGCCTTGCTTGACCTTTTCCCAATCATTCTGATCATTCTCTGGAACCCATGCGTCATTTGGTGTCTTCTTCTGCAGGGAAAGATTCCAAGAGAATAGTTTCTTCTTCTTCTTTTTAGACTGAGTGGTTGATTGGGATGACTGTTGTTGTGAGCGTTCTGTAGATGAAGGCGAGGAGAAAGGAGTTTGAAAAGATTTTTCTTTGGCCTCCTGAGCAGCTAGCTTCCTCTCCCTCTCTGCCTGTTCTTTGTAGAACTGCGCTCTGAACACTGGATCACATGCTTGATCCATGCTCACACCGAACAGCAACAGTTCAGCAATTTGATCTCCCTCATCCACTGGTTTCTTGCCTCTGTCCATGGGAGTTTGAGATGTTGGTTGAGCTGTTTCTGTTTCAAGCAGAGTTGGGTCTGGCCTTGGAGGTGTGGTAGGTCTGGGTTGAGTTGGTGCTTGTGTTTTTGTTGCAATTTCCACCTCATCTGTCCTCAGACTCTTGCTGCTATCTTTACCTGCCTTGCTGCTACCCTTTCCTCCCGAGATTTCCCCCTTTTCGACATCATCAAGAAGGGTAGTGATGAGTGTACGAAGTGAGGCAATCTCTTCAGTCATTTTCTCAAACTTCTCTTCAGCTTCTGATTTGAACCCAAGCAGAAAATTGATGGTCTGGTTGGAGGCATCCAGTTTCTGCTCTAGGCTGCTGTTCAATGTTGATAGAGTCTTGTCATAAGTTTCTTGCAGCTCTTCGACAGCAGTGATGCGGTTACTCTGAACTTCAAATTCTTCTGGGTTGGGATACAGAAGGTTATTCAGGACGTCTACCTGATGTTTCTGCATTAGCTCCATAAATTTCTGATTTTCAAAGTTAGCAAACTGAGAATGGATGGATAAATCAGTGTCTTCCTTTAACTGAGCAGCAAGTTGACTTCCTTTCTGTTCTACAGCAGCAGCAATTGTCTCTTGTTGTTTTGCCAGAAGATCAGCGAGCAAGGTAGTGGCCTTTTCTGCTTTGTCGTCTATTCCAGTTAGACGAAGATTAATCTTGGCTTGACCCGCTTCATTTGCCAATCTATCATCGTCAATCTTTTTGTCCAACTCCTTCCTGATGGTTCTGAGCTTGCTTCTGATGTCACGATCCATGTCGTTGACATAGTCTTTCTGATGTTGGTTGAAGTCAGAAAGAATCTGTGTTGCTTTGTCTTGAAGTGTGTAGCAGATATCTGTCATCTGATCTTCAACTCGAAGAGTGATCAGATTGTCCAGTTGATAGTTGTTGAATGTGTTGGGTTCTCTCTCCAAGATTTCTTCCATGGTGTAGAAGTTGACATGTTTCTTCAGCTTCTGTGCAACACCTTGAGTGTATATTTCATTACTTGGTTCACCACCAATATTCTGGCCTACTGGTTCATCATCACCTGAGTCAAGGTCGATGATTGATGTTTTCTTTGCAGGCTTTTTGGACGAAGCTTCTCCCTGTTCTGGTTGTGGTGGTTGTTCTGTTGGTGCTGCTTCTTCCATCTGGGCTTCAGGATGTGTTGGTGGCAGATCAATCTTCAAACTCTCTGCCTCTTGTTTCATAAGGCCAGAGATGAGTTGCTTGTATTCTGCTCTGATTTCTTGGATGGTGGTGACTTGAAGTAGACTCAGCAGCGTTGCTTCTTCCTTCTTTAGTTCATCAATGGTTTTGAGCTGGAGCAGTGCATCAAATACATAGTACTCGCTGTCCTTGACCAGCAAGTAAAATTTGACGCATCTTGCTGCTCCCAAACTCTCTGGAAGCAGGTTGATTCCAGGAAACTCTTGCATGACAGAATGTTCGGCCTCGTTTTCCAGCAGATTGATGACACTCTCTGCTTGTTGTTTCATTGCTTCTGTTTCACCTGCGGATTCTCCTTCCTCGTCATCCTCGCTGATTCTCTCCATTCTGCTAGGTGAGGGTGTTGGTGTTCTGGCTGGAGAGAAATCTTTCTCTTGATAAGGATGAGAGCTTGACTCAGGGGCTACTTCTGCTGCTGGAGTTTCTGTTGGTTCTGTTGCTGCCTGTTGTGCTTCTTCGTCTTGTTCTGTTTGTGTGTGTTCTGGCATATCCGACTGTTCTGCTGTGGCAGCTAGTGGTGGTGATGGCTCTTGTACTTTCTGTAGTCTGCGTTTCTTCTGTTTAGGTTGAGATGCAGATGTCTCAGTCTCAACCGAGCTTCCTCATTTGCGGGCTGCCTTGTCTTTTACCACTTTCTCCTTGGTAACTTTTTCTTTCTTCTTTTCAACACCTTTAGTAGGTGGCATCCATGTGGGGTTAGAGCTTCCCATTTCCAGCAGTGCACCACGATGCACTTCATCTGTGACCTTGTTGAAGAATGCTGGTGATAATCCCAGAGACATCTCCAGTTGATGTTGGTCTTTGGGTATGGAAAGGCTGGTGTTGAACTCCACTGCGTCTTCCCAGACTTTCTGTGTGAAGAATCGCTCCACCATCAGACTGATTTTGGTGGAATGACGTAGATTTCTTCGAACTTCCACTGAAGTTCCTCTGCCCCTGCTATCTTTGGTGTAGGTAATCAATTTGGCTTCCTTAGCCATCAACTCAAATAAGATTCTGCTCCAGTTAACGCGGAGATTTAGGATGATTGCTGTGAGAATTCTGAATTTTTCTGGAGTCACTTGATCGTAAGATCCGCTGTGATGGAGAAAAATTCTCTGAACCAGTTCAAGCAGTAGTTTGAAGCCTGGTTGAAGCAGGGATCTTTGAAACATCCTTCCTGTGTAGGAGATGGGTATCACCATCATTATTTCCACTGCCTCCTGCAGTTGCTCAGAAGTGATATCATCCAGGGTCAGTCCTTCGTCCTTCAATCGATATGCTTGATTGATCATTTCAATCACGTTGTATGGTGTCTTGCTAGTTCTGTCACCAATAGGCATCAGCACATTTGCCTCAAATCCATGCTTATCATTTTGCCATGTCAGATAAAATGTGGCAACTTGTTTTGCCAAGAACATGTTCGGGTGGGAAGTGACAATGTTGCAGAAGCCTAATTTCATAAGAACATACACGGTATAGATGTATATTCATCATTTTGAAATACCAAATAACTCACAAGCAATATAATGGACACCATAAAAGGGATTAGCGATAAAGAATGATGACAATGAGATGCAGATAAGGATTAAGGACTATAAAAACCTTTGCAGCGTGTAATCATAGCAAAAATTTCTTCAAGTTTCCTAAAACCATGAGTATCAAACACAGCATAGGGTTCAGGTGAAAGAAATTTCTAAACCTCGGCCACATGTTGAAGAAACAGAGAAGTTTGGGGTGCCATGATCAAACGTAAGATGTTTTGGAAGAGTTTTGCAGAGAAATCAAGTAGGGAAAATCTTAAGTGCTTAGGAAGAGTAGTGCTCAGTGCGATGAAAGTGAAGGTGAACAGTCTAGTGAGAGATATCGCATATATATAACACAATAACCAATAGTAAATATTAATGCGGTAAGTAATTGAAGGGTTGGATAAATTTTCTCCCTTTTTAGGTTTTCCCGCTTCAGTTGATTGGTTTGCCGCCTTTCATTGCGTGTGATATACGCGCTAGATCCTAGGGTTGTAGGCGAGCGTGTGTATATCTTCCTTTCCACTGCAACTTTCCTTTTTCTTTTTCTTGCAAAGATTTTCTCGATTCCAGTTCCCAAAGATGTGCTAATCATGACAAAAATGGAAGATTTAGTAGATCTAGGTTAGAAATTAACTTTTACAGTCTGTAACCTAGGTGAGTGACGTCAAGAGCACTTCAATTTCCTCAAAAAGTTCCCCCTTGACTTAGCATTTAAGAAATAATTTCCACATGCCACGTGTGATTTTTATTTCCATCTTGGCGCTTTGTTATTCTTTAAAAGTATGGAAAACTTCGATCTGGTAACTTTTTGTTGTTAACTGTCTGGTAACCTTCTGTTGTCAACTATCTGGTAACCTTCTGTTGTTAACTGTCTGGTAACCTTCTGTTGTTAACTATCTGGTAACCTTCTGTTATCAACTATCTGGTAACCTTCTGTTAGACAATCTGTTATTGTCTTTCTGTCTGTTTATCCAGATTTAGTAATCCAAGCTTTCCACATAACATCTTAAATCTATCTTCTGGTAGGGCTTTAGTTAAAATGTCAGCACGTTGGATGTCTGTGTGAATCTTCTCGATCTGGATATTCTTTCTCTCCACATGATCTCTAATAAAGTGATGTCTCACATCAACATGTTTGCATCTTGTATGAAGTACTGGATTCTGTGTTATAGCAATTGCACTTGAACTGTCACAGAATATGGGTATCTCCTTTACTTCAATCTCGTAGTCTTTTAGTTGCTGCTTCAACCATAGGATTTGTGCACAACAACTTCCAGCAGCCATATATTCTGCTTCTGTTGTTGATGTGGCAACAGATGTCTGTTTCTTTGAAAACCAAGATATCAACTTGTTTCCTAGAAACTGACATGTGCCAGAGGTAGACTTTCTGTCCAGTTTGCATCCTGCATAATCTGAGTCAGAATAGCTTGTTAGTTCAAAATTGTCGTCATGCGGATACCAGAGACCAACATGAGCTGTTCCTTTAAGATATCTAAGTATCTTTTTGACAGCTTCCATATGTGATTCTTTGGGATTTGCTTGATATCTGGCACACACTCCTACTGCAAAAGTGATATCTAGTCGACTTGCAGTGAGGTATAATAGTGAGCCAATTATGCTTCTGTATTTCGTTATAGGTGCTGGTTTGCCTTCTGGATCTGGGTCTATCTTTCCATTCGTCTGCATTGGAATCTTGGCTGGCTTGCTGTCTTTAACTCCAAACTTGTTGACCAGATCGTTAATGTACTTTGCTTGATTTACAAAAATACCATCTGGCAACTGTTTTACCTGCAAGCCTAAGAAGAAATTCATCTCGCCCATCATGGACATTTGATATTTATTCTTCATTAGTTCAGCAAATTTATCACATAAATGGGAAGATTGAGATCCAAAAATTATGTCATCTACATATATCTGAACCAAAAGAATGTGTTCTTTGACTTTGATGACAAACAGTGTCTTGTCAACAGAACCTCTCTTGAAACCTGATTCCAGCAGAAAGGTTGATAACGTCTCATACCACGCTCTTGGTGCGTGTTTTAATCCATAGACAGCTTTAGCTAATCTAAAAACTTTCTGGTCAGGATTTCCTTCTTCAAAACCAGGTGGTTGTTCAACATATACTTCTTCTTCAAGTATACCATTTAGGAATGCACTTTTAACATCCATCTGGTACACTTTGAATCTCTTGTATGCTGCATATGCGAGAAATAATCTGATTGCTTCCAATCTGGCAACTGGTGCAAAAGTCTCGTCAAAGTCGATACCTTCCTGTTGACTGTATCCCTTTGCAACAAGTCTAGCTTTGTTTTTTACTACTTCTTCATTTTCATCTCGTTTATTCTTGAATATCCATTTGACACCTATTACTCCCTGATGATTTGGTCTGTCTACCATATACCAGACTTGGTTTCTTTTAAACTCATTGAGTTCTTCTTGCATAGCAATGACCCAGTCTGCATCTTTGAGTGCTTCATAAATGTCATAGGGTTCAACACGTGATAGATAGCAACTGAGAAGTGCACTTTCTCCATGACCAAAGACCAAAGACCCATCAAAGACAATATGAGGTGTTACTTCCACAATATGAGTCTTCTTGTTGTAGACCCTATAAGCTTTACTAACATCAGAATATCCTAAGAATATTCCAGGGTCAGTTTTACTATCAAAGGTTTTCAACTGTGATTTCCCATTATTATGGATGTAACATAAACAACCAAAAGTACGGAAGTAATGTATCCTGGGCTTTCTGTTGTTCCAGACTTCGTATGGTGTCTTCCCATGTCTGATGGTAACTACAGCTCTATTCTGTGTGTAGCAGGCTGTAGAAATCGCTTCTGCCCAAAATTTCTTAGGTAATCTGGTTGCATTAAGCATAGTACGAGCTGCTTCTTTTAATGATCTGTTTCTTCTTTCAACTACACCATTCTGTTGAGGTGTTCTGGCTGCAGATGTCTGATGTGTGATTCCCATCTGGTTGCAGTAATCCTCAATTTTCTGGTTTAGGAATTCTGTACCACGATCTGTTCTGATGGTAGTAACAGAGACTTCCTTTTTCTTGGTAATTTTGTTGAGGAAGTTTGGCAGCTTTTCCAATGTTTCTTTCTTCTTATATAAGAAAATTACCCATGTGAATCTTGAATAATCATCAATAATGACCAGAGTGTATTTTCTACCATTTATACTTAATGGCTTAACTGGACCAAATAAGTCTAAATGTAGTAACTCTAGGATTCTGGTAGATGACTGAACATATTTGCTAGAAAATGATGATCTGGTTTGTTTTCCAGCTTGACATGCTTCACAGATGTGATTCTTGTCATATATTTGGTCTGATAGTCCTTCAACTAGTTTCACTCGTGCAATCCTATTGATTGACTTGAAATTGAGATGGCTTAGTCGTTTATGCCACAGCCAACTAGTTTCTGATACTGTTTTAGTGATCAGACAAGTCTCAATTTGGTTGTCCCATTGCACAATATATAACCTATCCTGCAATTTTCCGGTAAGGAGTATCTCATCTCCTTCCTTGCTTTTCACGAAACAATTGTTAGCATCAAAAACAATCTGATTACCATTAGTACAGAACTGACTTACAGAAAACAGATTGTGGCTAAGACCCTCAACATATGATACATTTGTGATGGTTGTCTTGCCAACTCTTATGTTTCCATATCCTCTGGTATATCCTTTTGAATTACATCCAAAGGTGACCTGAGGACCTGGTTTCTCTATATACTCTGACAGTAGGTTCTTGTCACATGTCATGTGCTTCGAACAGCCACTATCTATGATCCAGATTGCTTCTTTAGCTATTTTGTACCTTCTTGCAGTTTTCTGGTCCTGCAATTAATCACACTTAGCTACCCTTTCAATATTTGGGTGCTTGGTTATTAGTAAATGTTCCTTTTCGAATCCAGAACACTTTTGGATTGGGAACAGCAATATAGCAAGTGATAGTATTTCCATCATTATCAACTTTTGACACAGAATGAAATATGGATGGATGATATCTTTCTATTCCATCATTCTTCAGTCTTTTATTAGTGGGTACTGTCCTGTTGACACTCTTGTTGGGTAATGTCTGGTTGACATTCTTGTTGTGTACCCTTTCTGTTCTTGTGTAATCTGCTGGTTGTTCTCTTGTTTGATGGTACTGTCTGTTGCTAGTCTGTTTCACCATCATCTTCTGTGGTTGATCTTTCTTGTTTTTGAGGTTTATCACTTGGTCTGGTATCTGTTTCCTTTCTGGTACGAATTTTATGGTGCTAGAGGACTTCTCTGAGTGACCTGGATATCCTACTCCAGATGTGCCATTTTGCTGCATATTAATTAACAGTTTAGCACGTTCATCACTCTTGTAGATCATTTCTTTTCCTTTCTTGATCTTTTCCTCAGCTACATTGTTTCTTGTGATAAGGTCTTTCACTTTTGAATTTAGTGAGTGAATCTCACTGTCCTTTCCTTTGATCTGTTCTTCCAGAACGTTGATGTTAGCAACAAATTTAATGTTTGCTTTACTCAACATCTCTTCAGATTTCTTCAATCTGTCATTTTCTTCAACAACTTCTCTAAAAAGTCTCTTGATACTCGAGTAGCTCTTGAACATCTCATTAACTTCATCCCATGAATATTCATCTTGATCTTCTATTTCCTGTTCCAGGTTAATATCATTTGAAGAATTAGAGTTGCAAGAGTTTACCTCTACATCATCTAGACCGTTGTTTAGTCCTACATAGCATTCATCCCAATCTTCTTCTTCATTGGCAAAGAATGCTTCATCATCTTCTGATGAACTATCTGACAGGTGACTTGAGCTAGAGTCTTCTTCTTCTTCTTCTGCTATCATGGCCTTACGTTGAGCTTTTAGTTTTCGATCTCTCTTAGCTCGTAGTTCTTCTCTTTGACTTTTAGATAATTCTGGGCAATCTGTTTTGAAATGACCTGTTCTCCCACAACCATAACAAGTATAGTCAGTAGGATTAGTGATTTTACCATTACCTCTACTTTCTGTTTTGTCATCAGATCGTTCTGCTTCTTTGTTCTTCTGGTATCTACTCTTGTTATCTTTGTAGAACCTTCTATACTTTCTCGATCTGATTTCCATCTTGTCC
Organism: Leonotis leonurus; assembly: GCA_026898415.1. NCBI lineage: Eukaryota > Viridiplantae > Streptophyta > Magnoliopsida > Lamiales > Lamiaceae > Leonotis > Leonotis leonurus. The sequence continues at coordinate 2,370 of JAPKLX010003337.1, read as the reverse complement.
ATTCTCTTGGCAATCATTGAGAATTCTTTGAGTAACTTGTCATAACCTCCTTCTTCTGGTGTGGCAGATGCTGTTGATTCATCTGTTTTACACTTCGCTTTGAAGGCAGTCTCTTTCTCCTTCTTTGAGTTATTTTCACTCTTCTTGCTGGAGGAATAATCTGGTCCGTGAATCCTTCTGATGTCACATTCATGGACAACTAGGTGATCAAATAGTGCTTCTACAGATAGGTCATTAAAATCAGCACGTAGAGGTTGCATAGCTGAATAAATTTCCTAGCTTGGCGGTAGAGCTCTCAGAATCTTGAGATTCTTCTCTCTCTGTGTGTACTTATTCTTTTTGAAGGCAGAAACTTCAAGCAGTACTTCAATGAACCTGTTCTTCATCTGCTCGATGGTTTCTCCAGGTTTCATTTTGAATTCATCAAACTTGTTGCATGCCAGAGATAACTTATTCTCAATCATCGCTTCAGAACCTAGGCTGAGATCCCTTAGAGCTTCCCACATCTCTTTGACTGTGTCAAGATCTTGGATCTTAGCCAGATGAACTCCTTTTACAGTACTGGAAATAACTCCTTTAGCAAAATCATCTAGATTTGCTTCTCTTCTTTCTTCTGAGGTGTACTTTCTGGGATCTTTTAGTACAGTTTCTTTAACTGCTCCTGTCTCAGTAATGCGAGTAGTTTCTTCAGTAATGGCTAGAGGTCCTTCCTCAATTACTTTCCACATCAAGCAGTGATGAGCTTTGAGACACATCTTGATTCTGAAACTCCACTCTCTGTATCCTTGGATAGAGAATTCTTCGCATGCCCTGATAACAGATGACTCCATAGCAGATAATATGCTAGTGAATGAAAAAGATTTTCTAAGATCTATTCAAGTTGACCACGCAGGTTTTATCCCTGTGAAACAAAAACAATGGTCGTTTGAACCACTGCTCTGATACCACTTGTTGGTCCCGAAAGAGCAAGGTTTGGTGTATGGGGGGGGGGAATACACCAAATACAAACTTTTCAGTTTACTTGACTAATTAAGCAGAGAGACTTAAGCTTTCTGGATTACAGATTGCTCAACGTGACAGACTAGATTGACTAACTAATCAATCTTGTTCTGTCCAAGCAGAATCTCTCAAGTGAGTGATACAAAGCAGAAAGTAAGAGTGATCTTATTTTCTAACAGTGTATTGTGTGCGGAATAATGGTGGATTTAGTCGATGCTCTTTGATTAGAAAACCTTTCAAATCTTAGTCGAGTATATAGAGGATTGATTAATAATGCAGTTTGAATGAGAGTGACAGATAGTGAATAAAACAACTGGAATATAAATGCAGAAAGTAAATAACACAGTTATTTTACGTGGTTCGGGAAACCCCCTACGTCCACGGTCTAATCCAAACTAGATTAGATATCCACTACTAGGATACTCTCTTATTTATACTCGCTGAGAAAGAGCCACAAGTTTCAATTACAAACTAGATTTGAAACTTATGCACGAATAAGGGTCGTGTCCCTTTACAACTTACAGAAAACTACTGTAAAACAGGATCCCTTCACGTTAATCCACTAGAAACCTACTAGCTAGCAAAGATCTCCTTCCTCTCTCGATAAGACAGACTTGAATCGAGGTGTGATTTCGATCACGAACGGTTTGAAGCTTTTGTCTGATGTGAGATAGGATTGCTTGAGAATTTTTCAGTAATGTATCGCTCATCATCTTCAGACTTTAAATCTCCAAACATATATATAGGCTTGAATCTTGAAATTCCAGCCGTTAGTTGATTGGCATGATTTGATTTGTGGATTGCCAATCAATCATATCTCTTCTTTCCTTGTAGGTTCGTTGACTGAATCTTCTATGAATGGAAAGCAGATCAACTGTGATTACTTTCCTTCTTCGTGTCAATCAGTGATTCTCTTTCCAATTCTTGATGGATGAACTTTAATATTGACGTGGTAAGAGATAGCTTTATTGATTTGTTACCATAATTGACAGGTTTGGTTCAACTCTTTCTGTTTTGGAACCTTCTGGTTACACCCTTTTCTGGTTCTAATGCCTTTCTGGTAGAGCACTGGTTAAGTACTTTCTGGTTAAGCACTGTTTAAGTACTTTCTGGTTAAGTATTGGTTGAGTGCTTTCTGGTTGAACAACTTCCTGTTAAAGTTGATTTGCTCCAACTTTCTGTTCGAGACTTGCTGGTTCAACTTTCTGTCTAAGACTTGCTGGTTTAGCTTTCTGTTGCTTAGACTTGCTTCACCTTTCTGTAGCTTAGATTTGCTGGTTTAGCTTTCTGTCTAAGTGTTGCTGGTTCTGCTTTCTGTTTGAAGCTTTCTGGTTCAACTTTCTGTTAAAGTTGACTTGCTTTAGCGTTCTG
>JAPKLX010002878.1:0-11838 GCA_026898415.1 Leonotis leonurus | reverse complement strand
TTTACCGTTCTATACATAAGAATTTCCGCTGCCATGCTCACGTATGTTATGATATTTATGAAATAATTATCATTCACGTATATGTGTGTGATAATATATATGTTTAAAGTCTAAGATCATTTTCTCATTCCACGAAGGCCTCATCAGCCATTATTAATAAAGGTTCATGTTATCATATTATCATTGCCCATTACATGCATACACGTGCATAGGAGAGCTTCGAAGTAGTCGGCCCCTCTTGGACGCTCAACTCCTCAGCCCCTTGTGTAGTGTTCGAGCGAATGCCAACCACACTTGGTGAGCTGGGTGAGTGACTCCTTTTGGCGAGCTAGACTCACTAACCTCCGTCTTTGATCGACGGTTCTTATTGGACGATTCGGCCTCTCGAGGATTCTGGATTACCGTTCCTACGAGATGAGCTGTATTATCTCCAACCCCGTCTTTCATATTGGATGATTCGGCCGCTTGGGATTCAGGATTACCGTTCCCATGTATCGAGCTGTATTATCTCCAATTCATTTCATCTTGGATGATTCGGCCGCTTGGGATTCAGGATTACCGTTCCCATGTATCGAGCTGTATTATCTCCAATTCATTTCATCTTGGATGATTCGGCCGCTTGGGATTCTGGATTACCGCTCCCATGACTCGAGCTGTATTATCTCCATATTGCATATGATTCATTTTAGACATTGTCTTTGCATTGGTTAGCTATTTGGGTTGTAAAGTCAAAGTTATAGAGGAGATGCTGTCCGATTTTCAAGGACAACTCTCACTTATATAATGCACACGAACACAATGCCCCCTTTCTTCCCCGCTTCTTTTATCCCTGCCCAGTCATGCCCTTGGCGCGTGCGCCGTCCCTCGGGATTTGGGGCGTGACAGAGTGGTATCAGAGCAGTCGATGCTCTGGTGCGTTCATGTTAAGTCTGGCATGTTTAGGAATTGCATTACATTTTTAAAACCAATGACAGGTATCCTAATAACACCCTCAGCTCGCCGTCACGCTGCCTCTCAACAAAGAAAAGAAAGGTACATTTGTTTTTGTGTAAACTCCTATTTTGGAAAAGAAAAGGTTTATGGAAAAGGTTTATCTATAAATGTTTCTATGGAAAATTTGTCATTTAAGACGTGTTCTTATATGACGTTCATGAAAATGAAGAATGTTTAATCAAATTAGGATTTATATGCCTATTTGATTCAAGGAAAGGAATGTTATGAAAATGATCATGTTAAATCATCTAGGGCATATGTACCTATTTGATCTATGAAAATCATGGAAAAAGAAATGATATGTTTATTCATTTAGAACGTATGTACCTAATTGAATCATGATGATATATGCCATGGGAAAGAAAAGGATATGTTTATTCACTTAGGACATGTGTGCCTATTTGAATCATGAGATGACATGTATAAAGTTTGACATGCGTTGTCAAGTACAAGGGCTATATGAATGGTTACATTTGGTTTAACCTATGTGACATTATGATTGATTGATTGAGAATGGATTGTTATGTAAACAACTTGTTTGCAACTAACATAATGTTTGAAGAAAATTCATACTTGCTTGAATTTTCATGACATGGTACGATCACGAGAACGAAAAAAAAAAATCATGCATAGGATGAGCATCTAGAAAGTGATTACCTGGATGGCTCGCCGACCATGGAGTGGATGAGATGATTCTCATTTATTTTAAAATGATGAATATTCACATGTAGGTTATCATGATTATGTACATTGCTAACCTCATTACTACTGATGAAATCTATTTAAATAGAATGCCTCCTAAAATGAGAAATCAAGGTAACCACGAGGAAGAGAGACCCCGTGACCCGCCCTTAGTGGTTAGGCGTGCCGAAGATAGTTTTCGTAAACAAAATCCACCTCAATTTGATGGTATGGGCACTCCTGAGGATGCTGAGAAATGGATCCGTGCAACTGAACGTATTTTTGAATACATCGGTTGTGAGGATAATGAGAAACTGAATTGTGCAATATTTCAACTGACGAAAGAGGCAGACTTCTGGTGGGAGTCTGTAAGGAGAACTATGACAGCACCACAATGGGAAGCTTACACATGGGAGGACTTCAAGGGGGAATTGATGGAAAAATATGTGCCAAGCTGCTATCGGCAAAAGAAACAAAATGAATTTTGGAATCTCAAACAATGGAAAATGACGGTCACCGAATATGATCGTGTATTCAATCAACTGTCCCGCTATGCACCCCATCTAGTTGAAACTGATGCAGCCAGGGCAGACAAATTCCGAAGGGGACTTCGACCAGAGATTGGAATCTCGCTTGTCAGTCAAGGTATGCTAACCTATGCTCAATCTCTGAGCAGAGCACTGAACATTGAATCCATGTTACCACAAGAAAGAGTACAATTGCATGCTCCAAATCAAGATGGAGGATAAGGAAAAAGAAAATGGGATAACCAAAATCAAGGAAATCAGGGAAGGGAGAAGCCACAACTGCAACAACGACATCCACAAAAAGGGTACAACAATAACAAACCTGTTTGTACTACTTGTGGTAAAAACCACCAAGGTGAATGTCGCCAAGGTAGCGATTTGTGTTTTCGTTGCAAAAAGCCTGGGCACTTCGCTAGAGACTGCACCGAGAATCAAAGAACTATGGCTCCCCCACGTACGCAGCAAAATGGACCTCAAAGGCCAAACCAGTTGGTGAGGCCTAATCCAGCACATAATGGAAACCACCGAGCACCACAACAAGCAAGGGCATATGTTTTGAATCAGCAACAAGCCGCCCGAGCTCCGGGGAATTTAGCAGGTATGAGCAGTCTAGTTGATGTACCTGTAATTGCCTTATTTGACACAAGAGCTTCACATTCTTTTATTGCAAAAAGTACATGCACTAGATTGGGATTAACAACCTCAAGGGCAGAATATCTGTTGGAAATTAGTATTCCTTCAGGAAAAACAATTTTAGCATGGGAAGTGTGCCTGAAGCAGAAATTGAAAATCAACGAATGTGAGGTGACAGCAGAGTTACATGTCATTCAAATGAAAGATTTCGATATCATTTTGGGTATGGATTGGTTAGAGAAAAATAAGGTGACTATACGTTGTCAGGAAAGAGATGTTTCTTTTCAAGCAAACGACGGATCAAACGTTAGGTACCATGGGTCAAGATTGGGAAATCCGATACCCATTATTTCAGCATTCAAGGCTGCCAAATTTCTAAGGAAAGGAAATTGTCAGGCAATCTTTGTCAGTCTGATGACTGATGCACATCAAAAGAAGGACCTCTCACATGAATGGATTGTAAAGGACTATCCTGATGTCTTTCCCGATGAATTGCCAGGATTACCTCCAGATAGAAAAATTGAATTCACCATCGACTTGGAACCTGGAGCAGCTCCAGTATCGAAAGCACCTTATAGAATGGCGCCAAAGGAACTGCAAGAGCTCAAACTGCAGCTACAAGAATTAATGGAACTTGGTTTTATCCGACCAAGTGTTTCACCATGGGGCGCACCAGTTCTATTTGTCAAGAAGAAAGATGGGTCACTGAGAATGTGCATTGATTATCGAGAATTAAACAAGCTTACCATTAAAAACAGGTATCCTCTTCCAAGGATAGATGATCTCTTTGACCAATTAAAGGGAGCAACTGTCTTTTCCAAAATGGATTTGCGTTCAGGTTATCACCAACTCAAGATAAGAAAGGAGGATATTCCAAAAACAGCTTTTCGAACAAGATATGGACATTACGAGTTCATTGTGATGTCTTTTGGCTTAACAAATGCTCCAGCGGTTTTCATGGATTTGATGAACCGGATATTTCATCAATACCTAGATAACTTTGTCTTGGTATTCATCGACGATATCCTCATATATTCTAAAAATGAGGACCAGCATGCAGAACACCTACGCATTGTGCTTGATACCTTGCGAGAGGAAAAATTGTACGCCAAATACAGCAAGTGCGAGTTTTGGCTCAAGGAGGTTATGTTCCTTGGACACATAGTGTCTGCGGAAGGAATCAAAGTTGATCCGGCCAAGATTGAGGTAGTCAAGGATTGGAAAACACCAACGAATGCCAACGAGATTCGTAGTTTTCTCGGTTTGGCAGGATATTACCGGAGATTCATTGAAGGATTCTCAAAGCTAGCAAGGCCATTAACACAATTGCTCAGGAAGGGACATAAGTTCACATGGTCGGAAAGTTGCGAGGCTAGTTTTCAAGAACTAAAAACAAAGTTGACTACGGCCCCAGTGTTAGCTGTACCAGAAGGAAATGAAGGATTCATCATTTATACTGATGCATCTAAGCTTGGATTGGGTTGTGTGTTAATGCAAAACCTGTCAAGCCCCGTTCTCCGCCCTTGTGGCGAAGTCCGGATACGCGACTATGAAACAAATAATTAAATAAAGGATAAAAGGGAAACTGTGGACTTAACCGAACGAAAGGATATTTTATAACCGAGTCTTAGTTCATAACAAAAGTTTAACTCTGAATTGACACATTCGTCAAACAAAACAAACGGAACCTCTTGCAGCGGAATAGGGATCGACTGAAGTCTACGTGTATGAAGACACGTAGACACCCAAGACTGGGAAGGGATTAGGGAAATTGAGATAGAAATGGGGTAATGGAACGAGGACAAAAGCGAACAACAACCTCATAACTGGGCGAATAATTCATCATACATGATTAGCAAGAAAGAGGGCTTGAGTCTTATACTCAATGCATGCAACATATCATGAAAGAAACTCGAGTCTTAGGTTTATTACATAATGATCTCAAAATAGCAGCGGAAAGTTACTTGGATCGCTAACAGCTCTACATGTATGAAGACATGTAGAACCCCCAAGAGTCAATTAATAAGAGATCGACAAAAAGCCCGAACATAGCACTCCTCCTTCATCATCGCTCAACCTGCACATTTATAAATACATGCAGGGCTGAGTACAAATTGTACTCAGTAGACACATGCCAAAATCGCACCCATACAAATATAATTGTCATGCCATTGTAGGTGAAACATAGGGATTTTGTCTCTAAAGCACCTATGTTCACTAAAATCCTTTTTTTGAAATCTTAAAGTTCGATTGCAATCTAAGTTCTTTAGTAATCTACCATATCTGTAACTTCTTCTTCTTCTTTGTGTCGGGAAGGTGGCCACCTTCCACGAACACCTTGACCGGCCAACCCGCTCGATGACTCACGGTCACTTTAACCGGCCAACCCGCTCGATGACTCACGGTTACCTTGTGCACACTAGTCCTAGTAGGATAGCTATCCAACTGGGACCCGAATTCGATTATCATATAACAGATAGGCATCATACATAAATCGAAAACATTTATGGCAAGACAGCGCTTTTGAAAACATCTCATTTCATTTGAAAGCATACACACATATATTTTCATAGGGTAAGAAAAGCCTACACTTGATGTATAGGATAGAAAGCCTACCTGGCTCGCTTTCTCTTCTTGATCTCGGACTCTTACTCCCGTATTTTAACCTTTAATTGAATTACGGAGTGAGATACTCGAATTGAGTATATATATATACTATTTCTACTTTGAAAGGAAATATTATCCTTATAACTTTCGATAATTATTCTCGAGTCTTAACTCGACTATATTTGAGTGCTTTAATCTTTTCTCAAAATGTTCTTTTAGGATTTCAAGCCAAGCTATAATTTATTTAAATCCTAATTTATTTAACTCAACTAATCTAACAATATGTAATAGAATAATAAAAATTCTTACTTCATACTCTTGTATTAGACTTTAGCATTATCTAGTACTTAACATAATCCATCAATTAATTCCAAGTGCGAGGAATTATTATCCTTGGCTAATTTTGAGAGTTTATTCTTGATCTTTTAACTCGACTATTATATGAGTTTTGGAGTTGCATTTCTAGAGGTGTCGTTTGAAGATTTCTAATCAAGCTATAGCTTAGAACCTTCTAACCCAATTAATAATTTAAGGACATCTCTAAATTATCTTGATCTTTGAATCAAGATAATTAATTTCTAATTAGGTTAATTAAATCTTAATTATCACACTTCTAGTATGATTTATAATTTAATCATTTCTTATGATTAAATTCTAATCGATCAATTAACTTCTAATTTAATAAGAAATTTCTAATTAATCAATTAGGATTTCTAATTTAGCTTTAAGATTTCACTCTTTAGACTTAGCCCACTTAATTTAAGTTTTGATCTATTAGAATGCTAACTAGTCCATTCCAATTTAATTAAGTGAGCCCATGTATTCCTTTGCTAGGTCTATACATATTATTAAGCTGAGCCCAATACATTAGTTAAATCGGGCCCATTAGATTTAACAACCCAGCCCATTCGAATTCTATTAGTTCATCTTATAAGTTTAAATGGGTTTGGCCCAAACTATTTTATTTCTGGAGCCCAACTACTAATTTGGTTAGCCCATACCTATTTCTAAGTTCATACCTAGAAAATTCCCATTTCTTCTTCTTCATCACCGGCGCCGTCCTTCTTCTTCTCTCCCGTCGTCTCTCCTCCGCTCGTTCCATCTCTGCCTCTCCGATCACCACCGCGCCACCATCACCACGGTCCAGTGTCGCGGTTTTTACTCGTTCAAGACTTCTCTCTCCCTCGACTAACTCTTTCCTCACAGCCCTCTCTCTCCGTCTCTTCCCTTCTCTCGCTGTTTCTTTCCTCTCGCGCAGCGCTGCTGCTGTGCTCTCCTTCTCCGTTCTTCACGCCGCCCTAATGGAGCTCGGTCGAGAGCTCGTAGTGGAGCTCGGTCGAGAGCTCGGAGTGGAGCTCGGTCGAGAGCTCGGGGTGGAGCTCGGTCAAGAGCTCATAATAGAGCTCGGTCATGGAGCTCGTAATGCAGCTCGTTCATGGAGCTCGGTCAAAAACTCGGAGGTGATGAAGCATGCAACGAATTGTTTGTACGATTCCTTCCCTCGCTGCTCCATCGCCTGCTCGCCTTCTCTTCGCACGGGACAGCCGCGAGGTAACCATCCCGAGGCTGCTTCGTTAGCCCGGGGCTTCCTTCCAGTGCTGCCCGGAGTCGCCGCCTCGGCTTCAAGGTCGGCAACTTCTTCTCACTCATGTATATATTACTTTCTTTTGATTGATTATGGGAATGTTTATGATCTAAATTTTCCTTAAGTTTCATGAATTAGTTAAGTCCTGTGAATGTTCTAAATTTCTAGTTTGGTTTTGGCATTCCGGGGTGTTTCGAGTTCGGTTCGGGGTCGTCCGGCGCCGTGCGAGGTTGTCCGACTTGGTTCGGGGCCTGTTCGAGGCCTTACGAAGCTGTCCGAGGTCACTCGGAGCTCGTCCGAGGTGGTCTGGGACTTGCTCGAGGTCGTCCGGGGCTATTCGAGGTCTGCCGGAGCCATTCGGGGCCTGCTCGAGGCCAACCGAGGCTGTCCGGAGCCGTGTGGAGCTGAAGCAGCCGTGTATTGGTCTTCACTACATTAGCTAAGTCCTACTTCTCCCTTCTCTTAATGTTTTGATGGATTTTAGCTTGATTAATTGAGGTGGTGAGCCTAGTATATCGTTAATACTTGAAATACAAACGGAGAAGTATTCCTGGAGGGGAATACAGTTTCTAAGCACCCTAAGTTCACATTCCTAGCTAACATACCACAGTGTATACTTTACATTCATGACTAAAAAATGTAGTTACTGAAAGTATATGTTGTGGTAGAACCGTTTACCTTTCTGTTTGCTATCCCTTCTCCTCTCTCGTTTCCTTAAGTTTCCAATTTGGCAGCACTTCGTGTGAGTTAGATTTGGTGTGTTTAAGTCTTAGTATTTTCCTCCTTATATAGAAGCTTGAATCCCTATCTTCACTAATCTTATGCAATTGCTTCATCCTTTGGATTTGCAGATTATGGTGATTGGTGGAAACTTGAAGAGTCTCTGGTGGCTAGGATCAGTAGGGAGCAGTGCACGCTAGTTCTGATTTATGGGGAAGCTGAACAGTTGCATGCTTGTCTTGATTTAAGGATTACTGTTCATTGACTACTGTTCATTGGTTTATTCATCTGCTAATGCTTCTTTCCTTTACTTTTGTATTTACACGCATATATATAAGTGTATTCATTTATATAATGTTTTGTCTTATACTTTATTTAATTATTCCCTCATACACTAATTGCATTATCACATACATAATATATACACATACATATATTTTGTTACTAATTATTTATTTACTTATAAATAAATAATCTATTCTTATATGTCATGCTTAATAAAAAAAAAAACGAGATAATGTATTATTGTTCTCATCATCTTATTAATTAAGTTACAATAATTATAAGGTATTATCAACTAATTGAAGTATAATTAACTTCTCAAGCATTAACATTTATCTTGAAGCTTTAACTTTTCTATAGCCAACATTAAATTTTATCTAACAATAATTCTAACTAATTTATTAATTGTTAAATATTAAATCCTCGTACTAAACTCTAATTTATAAAGAGTCTAAACTTAAATGCGTTTGATTTAGGCAAATAAGGAAATTATCATTATCAATTTGTAAATTCATATTCGTGAAATTTTTATTAGTCACGGATTATCTACTACGAGATAGTTCTAACAAAAGAGCGGGGCATTACAAAACCATAGAGTAATTGCATACGCATCTCGTCAGTTGAAGCCCCATGAGTTAAACTATCCGACTCATGATCCTGAACTCGCTGCAGTTGTTCATGCCTTGAAGATATGGAGACACTATCTCTATGGAGTTAAGTGTGAGATCTTTACTGATCACAAGAGTTTAAAATACTTCTTTGAACATGCGACAAAGAAGATGGCTCGAGCTAGTCAAGGATTATGATTGTACGATCAACTACCATCCAGGAAAGACCAATGTGGTAGCTGACGCCTTAAGCCGAAAAACAAAATCTAAGATGGGATGTCTTCTTACGCAAAAAAAAAAGAATTACTCAAGGAATTTGAATCATTCAAATTGGAAATAGTTCATCCACCAGAAACAATTAAAGGTTTCGTTGCAGCTATGATAGCCGAACCAGACCTAAGGGAGAGAATTTTGATAGCACAACAAGAGGATGAGTTCCTAAAAGAAATGCGTTTAAAGGCAAGAACAGAAGATACAAAAGGATACGCAGAAACTAGGGATAATGCTTTGATGTTTCAAGGTAGGTTGTGCATACCAGCTGTTCAAAAATTGAGGGATAAAATCATGAGCGAAGCTCACGATACTCCGTACACCGCTCACCCTGGGAGTACCAAGATGTACAGAGATCTTAAAAGAAATTTTTGGTGGTCTGGAATGAAGAAGGATGTGGCGATGTTCGTTGAACGTTGTCTAGTATGTCAACAAGTCAAAGCTATACATCAACGACCTTCTGGATTGCTGCAACCATTACCAATTCCGGAATGGAAGTGGGAACATGTCAACATGGACTTTATGGTAAGCTTTCCGAAATCAACAAAAGGGAACACTGCCATCTGGGTAGTGGTCGATCGCTTAACCAAGTCAACACATTTCTTGCCAATTAGAATGACTTTTGATCTGGATAAACTAGCCAAGATTTATGTCAAGGAGATTGTACGTCTTCATGGCGTACCTGTGTCAATCACATCGGATCGAGACACGAGATTTACGTCTAAGTTCTGGAAAAGTTTGCAAGAGGCCATGGGAACAAGGTTGAATTTTAGTACCGCATTTCACCCACAAACTGATGGACAGTCGGAACGATCTATACAAATATTAGAAGATATGCTGCGAGCAGTCGTGGCAGAGAGAGGTGGGAGCTGGGAAGAAATTCTTCCTTTGATCGAGTTTGCTTATAACAATAGTTATCAGGCAACAATAGGAATGGTACCTTACGAGGCTCTCTATGGGAGAAAATGTCGATCACCACTTTACTGGGATGAAGTAGGCGAGAGACAATTGTTGGGACCCGAAATGGTACAACAAACAGTTGAGATAATTGCCCAAATCCGACAAAGAATCAAAGAAGCTCAGGATAGGCAAAAGTCCTATTCAGATAAGCGCCGAATAGATTTACAGTTTATGGTCGGGGATCGGGTATTCCTAAAAGTTTCACCTACTCGAGGAATAATACGTTTCGGAAAAAGGGGAAAGCTAAGTCCAAGGTATATAGGACCTTTTGAAATCCTAGAAAGGATAGGCCCTGTTGCCTATAAGTTGGCACTGCCACCAAGTATTGGAGATGTTCATAACGTCTTCCATGTTTCCCAACTTCGAAAGTACGTCTTCGATCCGAAGCATGTCATAACATATGATCAGGTAGTCCTTGCTGAGGACTTAACTTATGAGGAAAAGCCAATATCGATATTGGATAGGAAGGTCAAAGTATTAAGGAATAAAGAAATTCCTCTTGTGAAAGTTCTATGGAACCATCATGGGCAAGATGAGGCTACATGGGAGATGGAGGATAAATTCAGGAGTCAGTATCCTGATTTATTCTCTCAGGTAACATGAAATTTCGAGGACGAAATTTTTTTAAGGGGAGAGGGATGTAATATCCCATTAATTTCTAATTATACTTTTAAGTGTTCTAACTATTAAGGGACATAGGTATGATGAAATAAGAATTTTAGGAAAAACCTAGAGCCTATTAGGACCTACTATATTAATTTGGCAGACCGGGAAAGCTTTTTAAAAGGTTTATTTAAAAAAATGAACTTTTCATGCATAAGTCGAAAGGATATACATATTATACTCCTTGCGTAGAGTTTTTCAAAAGAAAATTTTTGGCACTATGTTTACCCGTAAAGGAGTTCGTATGCAACTGCTACGAATTTTTAAAGTTTAAGCACGTCGTTAAAAAAATTAGTTTTTCCATGCATGACCGAAACTATATCAATATTATAGTCATTGTGTAGAGTATGAAGAAAGGGATATGTTGACATTAGGTTTGCCCGAAAATAAAGTCGTGTGCAGAAGTTACGACGTTTTAAGGTTAAAGCATTAATAATAATATAATAATAATATAATATAATATAATATAAAATAATAATAAAAAAAATCTAAAACTTTGCCTATAAATTGGGGAGGAGTCGTGAACTTCCTCCCCACAAATTCAGAAGCAGCATCGCCTCCCCCCCTCTTCTCCTTCTCCTCTCCCTTCTTCTCGTCTTCTTTTCTTCTTTTTTCTGCCATTATCGGGTATTGAGGTTCTACCGGTTCGAGAATTTATTATCGATCGAAATAAAGGTACGTCAGGATAAGGTTGAAGGTAGGCATGGAGCTTGAAAAAGATGGCTCAGCCCCGGTCGAGTCTCCATCGTCATCGTTTCGATATCATTATCTTCATGTTTTCTCCTCTCGTTCTATTCTTCATTCATTGTCCCATTCATGACTATCGGTCTATCAGACGGCTAAGGTCCCTTAAGGTTTTGAGTTTCTGACCATAAGATCCGTTACTCTGCCGGATTGAATTTTAGATTTGGACCCGGTTAGGATCGACATGTCATGATTTATTGCATTATTTCATGTTTTTCTAAAGGAAAAATATTCACGGTCTATCATTTTTCAATAAAATTTATAGTGCATGTAGAGAAAAAAATATAGAATTTTCTGAAAGAAGTTTCATTAATTTTCATCAGTCCAATTTTCATAGATCAGAAAAAGACTACGAATCTTCTCGATTAAGCTTCGAGGTAAAGTTGCATATTTTAAAATGTTTATACATATTCCTATAGGGAATAATGTCCGGAGTATTTTTGCCTTCTTGGCCAAAATCATTTGAAAGTCCGGTTGCTGCCAAATTAATTTATTACGTGATAAAAAGAATAATATTAAGCCTAAAAATTTAGTACTACTTATCTATAGTTCCTTTTTGGAAATT
>JAPKLX010001800.1:0-17731 GCA_026898415.1 Leonotis leonurus | reverse complement strand
GATTGTTTGCTAATAATCAAGCACCCAAACGTTGAAAGGGTAGCTAAGTGTGATTAATTGCAGGATCAAAGAACTGCAAGAAGGAGTAAGATAGCAAGAGGAACTATCTGGATTATAGATAGTGGTTGTTCAAAACACATGACTTGTGACAAGAACCTACTGACAGATTACATAGAGAAACCAGGCCCACAGGTCACTTTTGGATGTAATTCAAAAGGATATACCAGAGGGTATGGAAACATTACTGTTGGCAAGACCACAATCTCTAATGTCTCATACGTTGAGGGTCTTAGCCATAATCTGTTTTCTGTAAGTCAATTCTGTGCTAATGGTAATCAGATTGTTTTTGATACTAACAACTGTCTGGTGAAGAATAAGGAAGGAGATGAAATACTCCTTACCGGTAAACTGCAGGATAGGTTATATATTGTCCAGTGGACAAACCAGATCGAGACCTGCTTAGTCACTAAGACTATATCAGAAACAAGCTGGTTATGGCATAAGAGATTAAGTCATCTTAATTTCAAATCAATCAACAGGATTGCCAAGGAAAGGTTAGTAGAAGGACTATCAGATCAGGTGTATGATAAAAATCATATATGTGATGCCTGTCAAGCTGGAAAGCAGACCAGATCATCCTTTACAAGCAAAACAGCTCACTCAACATCAAGGACACTAGAGCTGTTACACCTTGATCTGTTTGGACCAGTCAAACCACTAAGTATCAATGGGAGAAAGTACACTTTGGTAATCATAGATGATTACTCAAGATTCACTTGGGTCATCTTTCTGTTGAAAAAGAAAGAGACTCTAGACAAGCTCCCTGACTTTCTACACAAAATCACTAAACAGAAAGAGATGAGTATAACCTCTATCAGAACAGATCGAGGAACAGAATTTCTCAACCAGAAGATTGAAGCATATTGCAACAAGATGGGAATCACTCATCAAACATCTGCTGCTCGAACTCCTCAACAGAATGGAGTAGTTGAGAGAAGAAACAGATCACTCAAAGAAGCAGCTCGCACGATGCTTAATGCTACAAATCTACCGAAGAAATTCTGGGCAGAAGCTATATACACAGCCTGCTATACTCAAAACAGATCATCCATCACACTCAGACATGGAAAGACTCCATATGAAATATGGAACAACAGAAAGCCTAAGATTTCCTATTTTAGAACTTTTGGCTGTTTATGTTACATACACAATAATGGGAAATCTCAGTTGAAAACTTTTGATAGCAAAACAGACCCTGGAATATTCTTAGGATATTCTGATGTCAGTAAAGCCTATCGAGTTTACAACAAGAATTCTCATATTGTGGAAGTAACACCCCATGTTGTATTTGATGAGTCTATTGTTGAGTACAGATCACCAGATGAAAAGCAGACAAACAATCAGGTGACAACCAGAAGGATGAATGATCTATTACTGGAAGATGTTCTTATCTGGAATTCAAGAAGTGAAGATGAAGAAGTTATCACTCAACCTATTGCTGAGGAGATCATACAGCAAGGGGGAATATCACTAACCAATCTGAATGAAAACAGATCATCAACAGAAGTCAATGATACTATTACTACAAATGATGATCAACATCCAGAAGAAAGTCCAGATGAGAATCCATTCCAAGCTATATCAACAGCACATCCTGAATTTGAGGAACCAACAGATCAACCTGACCCTGAGTTATCTGATGAAGAGATGACTAGGAGAAGAAGATGGATACAAGACCATCCACCAGAACAGATCGTTGGGAACCCATCAGATCATGTGAAAACTAGAAGAATGCATGGAGAAAGTGCATTGTTGAGTTGTTATCTATCTCGCTTGGAGCCATCTGATGCTTATGAAGCACTCCAAGATGCAGATTGGATAATAGCAATGCAAGAAGAACTCAATGAGTTCAAAAGAAATGAAGTCTGGTATCTCGTGGACAGACCCAAACACCAAGGTGTAATAGGTGTAAAATGGGTGTTCAAAAACAAACGAGATGAGAATGGTGAAGTAGTCAGAAACAAAGCCAGATTAGTAGCTAAAGGCTATAATCAACAAGAGGGCATTGATTTCGATGAAACATTCGCACCAGTAGCCAGATTAGAAGCAATAAGGTTGTTCTTAGCATATGCTGCTCACAGACGATTCAAGGTGTACCAGATGGATGTGAAAAGTGCCTTCCTCAATGGTATTCTTGAAGAAGAAGTATATGTGGAACAGCCACCTGGATTTGAAGAGGCAGATCCAGATCAGAAAGTATATAGACTAGCTAAAGCAGTCTATGGTCTAAAACAAGCCCCTAGAGCTTGGTATGAGACCTTATCAACTTTCCTACTAGAATCTGGATTCAAAAGAGGATCTGTTGATAAGACTTTGTTCGTTATCAAAGTCAAAGAACACATTCTCTTAGTCCAGATCTATGTAGATGATATTATCTTTGGATCTCAATCCACCTATCTATGTGACAAATTTGCTGAACTTATGAAAAATAAGTATCAAATGTCCATGATGGGAGAAATGAGTTTCTTTTTAGGATTGCAGGTCAAGCAGCTACCAGATGGTATCTTTATCAATCAGACAAAATATATCAACGATCTGCTAGCCAAGTTTGGATTAAAAGATAGTAATCCAGTGAAAATCCCAATGCAGACCAATGGGAAAATTGGTCCAAATCCTGAAGGAAAACCAGCAAATGTTACACAATACAGAGGGATCATAGGTTCACTACTCTATCTAACTGCAAGTCGACCTGACATTACCTATACAGTAGGAGTATGTGCTAGATATCAAGCAAATCCCAAAGAGTCTCACATGGAAGCAGCTAAGAAGATACTAAGATATCTAAAGGGAACAGCCCATATAGGATTATGGTATCCATGTGAAGACAATTTTGAGCTATCTGGATATACTGATTCAAACTATGCTGGATGTAAGCTGGACAGAAAGTCAACATCTGGTACATGTCAGTTCTTAGGGAATAAACTTATTTCTTGGTTCTCAAAGAAACAGACATCAGTTGCCACTTCAACTACAGAGGCAGAATATATGGCAGCTGGAAGTTGTTGCGCACAAATACTGTGGTTAAGACAACAGCTTAAAGACTATGAGATTGATGTCAAGGAAATACCAATTTTCTGTGACAGCTCAAGTGCTATAGCGATTACACAGAACCCAGTGCTGCACACCAGATGCAAACATGTTGACGTAAGACATCACTTCATAAGAGATCATGTTGAAAGAAGACATGTACAGATTGAGAAGATACACACTGAAGTTCAGAGAGCAGATATCCTCACTAAGGCATTACCAGAAGAAAGATTTAAGATGCTTTGTGGAAAGCTTGGACTCTTAAATCTTGAGGATAGAACCAGATTGATCTAAACCAGACTGATCAAAATCAGATTGATCTAAACTAGATTGATCTAAACCAGATCATCATGATCCAAATTGATAAAATCCTACAGGGAATCAAAACCAGATCATCATGGTCCAGAGTGATAAGATCCAGATCACCAGAAATTCCAACAAGGGAACTAACACCAGATCACTAACACACATATCAATACAGATTAAATAAAATTCCATCCAGGAATTACTAAAAAGCAACCAGATTGATCAAAGACAGAAAGCTAAACCAGAGAGTCTCAAACCAGCAAGTCTCAAAGTGAAGTTAGTTAAACTTTAACAGAAAGTTGAACCAGAAAAGCTTCAACCAGAAAGATAAGAGATATCTTTAACAGAAAGTGATTAACAGACGCTCAACCAGATTGATCTCAACCAGATTACCCAATGACACGTGGATTAATATTTATCATTAATTATTATTCCATTACTTGGTTAAGGGGGAAAGGTCAACTATATACGGTGACTAATTATCTCTATTCTGACATTAGATTTCAAAATCATCTATTTTTGATGATTGCATGCAGTAATTGGGAGACGTGATCGAGAAAAATATCTACCAAATCTAGAAAAAGGGAGATAAAAGATTGCATCAAAAATAACGCGCCATCTCATAGCCGTTCGATCATAGCGCGTGCATCATACGAAAAGGAGAGGTGACTATGGGTAGAAAACCTAGTACATGGAAAGGCGGGAAGCTGAAAAAGGGAAGGATTTCTCAATATTTTATTACCTTGTTTATCTTCTCTTTCGCGTATATAGATTGATAAGGCGGTTCGTGTATCACTCACGCTTACAAATCTTTTTCAAACACTTAGCAAATTTTCTGCCTCCCAAAATTCTCTCTTGCAAAATTCTCTCTTTTTAGCAAAAATGGCTCCCAAATCGTCTGCTTTTCTGGAACAAGCAACCTATCTGAAACCTTATATTCACCAAGACCTTTTTGCGGTTCTTGATACCTTCGGGTTTCATAAACTGGAGAAGGCATTTGATCTCGTTCGTCAGTGCAAAGGTTTCATGTTTCGCTTTTAATTCGTATTCAATGTCTAAATGTTTTTACTCTGTATCTTTTCTCTTGTATGTGATATCTGTAAATTACGTAGAACTGCATAAACTGTTCTTGTGGCACTTATACTTCACTGATGGAAGGATAGTGCTCACATCTACACTGCTATGTTCATTGTAGGTTTCCACAAGATTATATCCTCACACCCTGTGCACTTCCTACCCAAGGAAGTTGCTGCCTTCTACCTCTCGTGGCAGGGAGAGAGAGGTGGAGATGAGGCCACCATCAGGGTGAGCAAAGGAAATACAGTAAGCAACACACCTTACAATGTCATCAACATCATCAACGCTGCGTACAAGGTGAAGGATGAGGGACTTGACCTTGGAGAGATTACTGCAGAACAGCTGCAAGAAGCTGTGGAAATGGTCATGACAGTCCCTATCCATTACACCAACAGGATGTTTGTCCGTGCACTTCTCGCGCCAGAGTTCAGAATCATTTTTGAATTCGTACAGAGGATTTTCTTAAATCACAATGGATCCTATGACCAGGTGACCCCCGAGAAGTTCAGGATATTGGCCGCCGTGGTTCTTAATCTGCCAGTCAACTGGAGCAGGATCTTGTACGATCTGTTGGCAAAGGAGGCCAAAATGATTTTATTTGTGAAAGGCAGCTCTCCTGGAATTGAAGTAAAAAGAAGCAGCCTGCGTCATTCAACAAAGATAAGCTTTATGCTTGAGTCATTCTTCCCTCAACATCAGTGGGATACGATGGTTGAATTCAACACTAGGCAGCATTTTCCAAAGGATCAGCATCAGCTGGAAATGTCAATGGGCATTTCAGCAAACTTGATTGCCAGAGCTAAAGATCCTGTAGTCTTCAGAGCTCTGATGGAAATGGGGAGTTCAAATCCTATCTGGATTCCTCCTTCTGGTCCAGCAGATCGATCCACAAAATCTCAAACAACTAAGGAGAAGCAAACAGAGAAAACTCCTACCAAGAGAACAACCAGGAGAGCCAGCTCGGTTGAAACTGGCATATCAACAGCAGCCCAACCACCAAAACCTAAACGACGAAAGCTTCAAAAATTGGCTGAGACAGAACAGAGCCCAGAACCAGCACAAGAAACTACACTCCCTCAACAGGAGGTTGAGGAAGAAAATATTGTATTGGTTGATGAACCAGAGGAAGTAGAGCCTCTAACAGCAGTACACCCAGACCAGACCAGGGATTTCTCCCCCGCTCACACAATAAGTTCATCATCTGCTGAGCCTCTGGAACAAATCAATGAGGAGGAAGAAGAAGAAATCGAATCTTCTGATGAAGATGTGGAGAAGAACACAGCACGATCTGTGGTGAAGATGATTGAAGCTGAAGCAGACAGAGCTGTGCTTAACACTTTTCCAGGCATCCAGCTCACTCCTGAGAGCTATGATGCAGCTAAGAGAGTAAAACTACTGCTGCTGATCAAAGACAAAGAATTCTATGTGTTGGATGCACTGCTAAAAATCAGATCAATTGATCAGCTCAAGGCAGAAGAAGCCACATTGCTCAACATTTTTGAGACCTCATCAGTTACTGAACTAAGAGAAAGCTTCTCTCAATCCATCCTTGCAATTGCCCAGCTCGAAGCTCAGAAGCTGCAGTTTAATTTGAGAGAAATCTATGAGAAAGCTGGTAAGCTGGATTTCTACGACAGTGTGGTCAATGAAGAAGAAACTGAGACTGTTCCATCTGCTACTCACCAGCAGGGTGCAGAAATAGCAGAACCTGCACCAGACCAGGTCATGACTGACACTGGTGTGCAGATCACTACCCCACCTGCACTAGCTGAGGAAGAACCTGCATCAGCAGAGGAAGAACTTCTTGGTCAGACCATCGGCGGTGAACTTACAAATGAAATTATCACTCCTGCTGTTGCCGCTGCACAGAACGTTCATGTGCAGTCATTCACTCTGGAGGACATATTGATGGACCAACATCAATCACTGTCTCATACACAAATCCGAGATCTCATCTCCCAGAAGGTGGATCAGTATATGTACGGCCACTGACCACAGTCCAAGACGAAGCCACACGCATACTAACAGAGTTCAACGACCACCTGCAAGCTCAGGTCAATAAGGTCGATTCTGATCTGAGGAAAATCTGCAGACAGAAGATTGAAGATATCAGTAAGAAAATGGATGATGATCGTACAGCAGCTGAAGAACGTAAGGCACAGATTGATCAGAATCTGTTTTCTACAGAATTCAAAGTGAAGGAAATGTACAAGATCATCAGTGCCTTTGCAGCCAAAGAGAAAGACATGGTACACGCCATTGTCCAGGAACAGACTGATGGTCTCACAGCAGACATAGTCAAAGAAGCAAACACATACACCAGATCACTGCTCCGACAATTCGAATCTGACGGCACAGCCTTTGTGGAAAGGAAGCTACGCGACCTGCAGTACCCCTCATCAACTCTCATCAAGTCTTATTTTGATGAAACTGCTGACATCAAGGGCGATCAAGAAGAACTCAAAGCTGATCTGATCAACTCAAAAGCCTCTCTTCAGAAACAGATCAACGACTCCAATCTCAACATTACATCGCTACTGTCTAGCAGACTTGACTCTGACAAGGAGGTTGCAGAGCTGAAGAATGAGGTCACTTCCCTCAAGACATTCTTTCAATCCTTTATTGATGATGTCGAAAAGGGGGAAGGAATTGAGAAGAAAAAGCTGCTGTCATCTGCTGCACCAGAAAAGAAGAAAGAGAAAGCAGCAGAAGAAAAACAGAAGAGTCGGACTGGATCTGGTACTTCAACTGCAAAGAAACCAGCCAGCTCTCCATCCTTCCAAGCTCAGAAGACCTTTTCTCCAACCAGATCGAGCCAGTCTTCCAAGAAAAAGAAGAAAGCAGGATCCAGCTGGTTCTCATCTGCTCCCATTCGCAAAACTTTAAAACAGGGAGAGACCAACTGGGTCCCAGATCATCTGAAGGAAGGATATGAAGGACTGAAGTATGGGTTTATAATGTGCCGCTATTTTCTGAAAGAACCCCTTTACTGTGAGGGGACACCAGATGAAGCATTCAACCTTTACCTAGAGCAGAACGATGCAAAGGATTTGGTGGGAGAGATCAGAGATGCTGCTGCTAAAACCCAAGTCCAGATAACTGCTCCAGAAAGGGAGTTCAGGACCTGTCCCACTATTCCCGGGACAGACCTCCCTGACAAGACATTTCTGCTAAATTTCATAAACCAGCTAGCAGAAAACAGAGGGTACAAAGTGGATGCTGAAGATCCAGATTACATTAGAGTAAGAGAGGGAGTGTATGAAAGTGTTCAGCTTATCTCTGACGAGACCAGAGCAAAATTGAAGAAACAACAGGAGGAGAAGAGAAAGAGCAGATAGTCTTCTATTTTTCATCTTTTATGATCTGTCTTTTTCTCATTCTTGTTCTGTCTATCTGTAAAACTCTTTTTTGACTCTATATATATATAAATCCAGTTTGAGGTTCTGATGACAACAATTCATTGTCCAGAACTCATATAAACTATCCTTAAACGTTATAAACTTAATAACGTAATCTGATCAAACTGGAAAACCAGACCAGACCAATCTGTATTAGCTGATAGGATTCTTTTTTGTAAAGTGTGGTTTCGACATCATCAACAAGGGGGAAATTGTTGGGAACCCTAAAGATTAGTGTTGATGATGGTCTTTCGAAACACACTTAGCTGGTCTGTATGTTAACCTGTTCCTCGTGTAAAAAAAAAACCAGATCACTATAGTTTAAGTGATTTCTGTTTTGGAACAGATTAGGAGATGACTTATAATGTAAAGGATATGTTCCTATAGAAGTCATTCTCAACTAAGAATAGGATGAAGGTCAAGATTTCACGCTCAAAGGAATCGATCTGCTGTAACAGACAGCGACCAGATCGATGACCAGATCGATGATTACAGCGATGAACCAGAGCGATTGAGTCATCAAGCCTTTAGCTGACATCATCCTACACATCATATACACTTGCCACGTCAAGATCAAGGTCCATCCAACAGGGTTTGGAAAGTTGATCTACGATTAAAACATATAAGGAAAGAGACCGTTAAACAATCTGATTTCCATAAATCAAAGATTGAGTCAACCTCTCCTATATGGCAAGAACAGATATGATGGAAACCATTGATTGGCAATATACCATCTATCTCACGCCAATCAACAACGGCTAGAATTTCAATATTCAATGCCTATATAGTTGAAGTCAACAATCTGGAAATATAGAGAACACGCACAAACTATACTGCAATTATCCTTCAAGCACTCTGCATTCCAGACTTAGAGCTTCAACATTCTGTGATTCCACATCACACCAACCACCTCGATTCAAGTCTGTCTTGTCGAGAGAAAGGAGATCACCCTGCTAGCTAGTAGTTTTCTAGTGGTAACGTAGAGGTAATCTGTTGTAAAGGGACACGACCCTTCATTCGTGCATAAGTATCACTCTAGTTGTGATTGGTACTTGTGACTCGTTCTCCACGAGTATAAAGAAGCAGAGTATCCTAGTAGTGGATAATCTGGTCTAGGTTTGACCAGATCGTGGACGTAGGGATTTCCCGAACCACGTTAAACATCGTGTGCTTTACTTTTCTGCATTCTTATTATCTGTTGTTTATTATCCTAACCTCCTACACTATCATATAAGCTGCATTCTCAATCAATCTGTTTTAACGATCTGATTAATTCCTTAAGGTTTTCAAAACAAGAGCAATCATTAATCCACCATTATTCCGCACTCACTCTATACTCAAAAGGTAATAAGATCACTCTTATTATCTGTTAAGTGTTTTCACCTTGAGAGTAATCTGTTTGGACTAAACCAGATATTGATCTGTTTATCGATCTGGTCAGTCATTCCAAGCAATTTCTTATACAGAATAGCTTGAGCTCTCATATAAATTGTCAAGTAAACTGAAAAGTTAGTATTTGGTGTATTCCCCCCCCATACACCAAACCTTGCTCTTTCGGGACCAACAGGCACTTCCTTCCGTACAGGGCTTCGTACGGCGCCATTTCTATTGTTGCCTGGTAGCTATTGTTCTAGGCAAATTCTATCAAGGGTAGTACTGCTTCCCAGCTCCCACCTCTGTCGAGAACCACCGTTCTTAACATATCTTCTAGGGTTTGAATCGTTCTTTCTGACTGTCCGTCAGTCTGTGGGTGGAAGGCAGTACTGAAGTTCAGCCTCGTGCCTAGTTCTTTTTGCAGGCTCATCCAAAATCTGGATGTGAACTTCGAGTCTCGATCTGAGGTAATCGATACTGGTACGCCATGGAGACGTATAATCTCACGAACATACAATTGAGCTAACTTATCCGATCCATATGTGATCATTATTGGTATGAAATGAGCACATTTCGTGAGTCTGTCCACAATCACCCAGATAGAGGTGTTTCCACGCTTGGACTTAGGCAATCCAGTCACAAAATCCATAGCGATGTGCTCCCACTTCCATTCCGGGATTTCTAAAGGTTGTAGCTTCCCATAGTGTCGCTGGTGTAATGCTTTGACTTGCTGACAAGCTAGGCATCTTTCCACGAAGGACGCTATGTCTCGTTTCATCCCTTCCCACCAGAATTTCCTCTTCAAGTCACGGTACATCTTCGTACTCCCGGGGTAAGCGGTATAGGGAGTGTCATGTGCCTCACTCATGATTATCTCCTTTATTTCTGGATCATTCGGAATGCATAGCCTTCCCTCGAAGGTGATGGCATTATCAGCTCCTTCCTGATAATTCGGGGTTTCGTTCCTTCTCACTTGGAGTCTGATCCTTTCTAAAGCCTCGTCTGTCCTTTGGGCCTCCAGAATCCTATTCCGTAAGTCGGGCTCGACTACTAGAGTAGCAAGAATTCCTTCTACGGTCTCGGGAGGTGGTAGAACTTCTAAGTTCATCTTACTGAACTCCTTTATGAGTTCCGCCTCTCGAGTGAGGAGATAAGCCAGTTTTGAAGATGTTTTACGACTCAAGGCGTCGGCTACTACGTTGGCCTTACCCGGATGGTAGTTTATACCACAATCGTAATCCTTTACTAGTTCAAGCCATCTCCTCTGCCTCATGTTGAGATCCTTTTGCTCGAAGAAATATTTGAGGCTCTTATGATCTGTGAAAATCTCGCACCGAACTCCGTAGAGGTGGTGCCTCCAGATTTTCAAGGCGTGTACGACGGCAGCTAACTCCAGATCGTGGGTAGGGTAATTGAGCTCGTGTGGTCTGAGCTGTCGAGATGCATAAGCTATCACCTTCCCGTCTTGCATTAGTACACACCCTAGCCCGATCTTGGACGCGTCGGTGTAGACTACGTACTCCTTGTGGGGTTCTGGAACTGCGAGCACAGGAGCAGTGGTCAATTTCTCCTTTAGCAGTTGGAAGCTAGCCTCGCATTCCGGCGACCACTTGAATTTGATCCCTTTCTGGAGGAGTTGAGTCATTGGTCTAGCTATTTTGGAGAATCCTTCGATGAATCTCCGATAGTACCCAGCTAACCCTAAGAAACTTCTGATTTCATTAGGAGTGGTGGGTGCTTTCCATCCTTGTACTGCTTCCACCTTAGCGGGATCTACCTTAATTCCTTCTGATGACACAATATGTCCGAGAAAAGCTACTTCGTTGAGCCAGAACTCACATTTACTGAATTTAGCATAGAGTTTCTCACTTCTAAGGGTTTCCAAGACAATTCTCAGATGATTCTCGTGTTCGTCTCCATTCTTAGAATAGATCAGAACATCATCTATAAATACCAGGACAAATTTGTTAAGGTATGGGTGGAAGATGCGGTTCATCAGGTCCATGAACACGGTGGGTGCATTAGTCAATCCAAACGGCATCACTACAAACTCGTAGTGTCCATAACGGGTTTGGAATGCCGTTTTGGGAACATCTTCTGTTCGGATTCTTAGCTGGTGGTATCCCGATCTCAGATCGATCTTTGAGAAGACGCTTGCTCCTTTCAGTTGGTCGAACAAGTCATCTATTCGCGGCAACGGGTACCGGTTCTTCAAGGTCATCTTATTCAGGCCTCGGTAATCTATACACATCCTTAGGGTGCCGTCCTTCTTCTTTACGAAGAGTACTGGAGCTCCCCAAGGGGATACGCTGGGTCTGATAAAACCGAGATCTAAAAGTTCCTGGAGTTGGATCTTGAGCTCCTCCAACTCCTTCGGTGCCATCCTATAAGGTGCCTTGGAAATTGGTGCAGATCCGGGTTCTAGATCGATCGTAAATTCTAATTGTCGGTTTGGAGGTAGGCCCGGCAACTCTTCTGGAAACACGTCTGGGTATTCCCGTACGATGGTTACGTCCTCGATTCTCCGTTCTTCCTTGGACCCTCCATTCAAAGAGACTAAGTACGCCGAGCAACCTTTATTTACCAATTTCTCGGCTTGTAAGGCTGAGATGATCGACTTCCTTCGAGTTGCGGTGATCCCATGAAAACTCGTAGGTTCCTTTCCTGGGGGTCGGAAAGATATTTGCCTCTCATGGCAAAGGATCGTGGCATAGTTTTCAGCTAGCCAATCCATTCCTAGGATTATGTCCACGTCATCCATCGGTAGTATGCTAAGATTGTTCGCTAGCACCTTAATAGATCCTATGTTCAGGTTCAGGTTCGAGCAAGCATGAGTGATAGTAGTGACTCCTCCTAGAGGTGAAGAAACATTCATGGATGCTCCTATAAGCTCCGAATCCAATTCTAGGTTCTCTACGCATGACTTAGCAATGAAGGAATGAGAGGCTCCCGTATCAAATAAAATTATCACTGGGGTGTCTAGGAGTATTCCCATACCTGTCAAATTTCCCTGACTCCCTTCTGGCTGCTTCTGGTTCATTGCATAAGCCCGGGCTCGCTGTGGCTTCCTCTGGGTTGGGTACTGAGGATACTGGGGTGGAGGTGGCGGCAACTGGTGTTGCTGCTGCTGAGCCTGAGGCTGAGCCTGCATGGCTCGAACATATTGCCTCTGGTTTGGCTGGTTAGGCCTGGAACCTCCTCCTTGCTGCTTTGTGGGACAGTCCCTAGCTATATGTCCCCTTTGCCCACAGGCGAAGCAGCTATCGCTGCCAGCCCGGCACTCCCCCAGGTGCATCTTCTTGCATTTCATGCAAGTGGGGTATTTTTGTGGGTGAACATTGGTTGGTGCTGCAATGTTTGACCTTTCCGAGTGGTGGGACCGATTTTGCCCTTCCCATGGCTTCTTCTGAGCTATGCCGCCCCGATTGTCTTCCCATTTGCGCTTCCCTTTATGGTTCTGGAAAGGCGTCGGGGTGGACGCTGGTGGTGATGCAACCACTGTCCTCTCTCCTGGCATAGCCACCTCGATATCTAGGGCGCGGCTAAGTGATTCTAGGTAGGATAAGCCCCCGTGGCTAGCCAGTGCCATCCTGATCTCGTGCCTCAGTCCGGCACAGAATTTCTCAGCCATCCTTTCATCGGTATCTACCTGCTCTGGGGCATACCGTGACATGTCACAAAAGGTCCGATCGTATTCCGTAACCGACATTCTCCCTTGCTTCAAGTTATAGAATTCCATTTCCTTCTTCTTCCTATAGCTTTTAGGAATATACTTATCGTATATTCCCGTCTTAAATTCCTCCCAAGTCATATTCTCACGCTGCTCAGGGGTCATTGTCTTCCTCCTGGCCTCCCACCAGAAGTCAGTTGAACCCGTCAATTGGAAAGAAACGCACGTCATGCGCTCCTGATCCGTGCAACGGAGGAAATTGAAAATGCGCTCCAATGCGCGCACCCATACCTCTGCTTCAGCTGGGTCACCTTACCCGTTGAAGGTGGGTGGGTTTTGTCGGAGGAAGAGTTCCTCGATTCTTCTAGCAGGCGGTGGTAGGGGTGGGGTTACCTCCCGCTCTACGGCCGGTCCTCTCTCCTCATTCTTCGGATTAAGTCCCCTTCCTCGGCCTCTAGGGCGTCTTCTTGGCGGCATTCTGTTAATATAAGTGTTTCTTACCTTAGTGGGGAGATTTCGTTGCGTATTTATACTTAATAATATGGAGCATTTGATATTCCGAAGCAATGGAATTTACGGGATTAGAAATAGGCATTGCATATAACAAAATGGACCCTCGGGGTCATCATAATTCATATTATATATTTCCTCAGCGAGGTCTAGTTCAATACAAAAATTCTTCTAGGATGCCATCACAATAGGTACTCAGCCTCGAAACACTAGCTATTGTGTTTTCGTGCTGTCAAAATATCGATATGCTATGCTAATACGGATCGGTCTATAATAATTATCGTTTCCGACTACAAAAATATATGTCATCGGTACGGTCTATACGTATGATCCGTTACTGATGAGTACAAAATATCGACCTAGCTACTCCTGGGTGACGCAGCTAAGGTACTCCTCCTCGTCCGGGGCCTCCTCATCCCAGTCAGGCTCCCAAGCCTCATCCTCGGGGTCGACCTCGGGAGCTACCTCCTCCTCCGGGTCCTCGTCCGGATCCTCCTCCTCCGAATCCTCCTCGGGGTCCTCCTCCTCCGGATCCTCCTCGGGATCCTCCTCGGGTGCCCCTGCTATTGTCTCACCATATATCCTCAAAGGCTCCCTCGCTCTCTCCAACAGTCTCCGGATCCTGGCGTCGAACTCGTCCCAATCGAGGGGTGCCTCCCTCTTCCGGGAGGGGCCCTCGTCAGTCGGGGTGAGAGTGAGGCCAGATCTCTCGGAGCTTCTAGAGTGTGGAAGCTGACGATGATCCTCTTCCGATGTCTCCAGAATTGGGGCCTTGCCCCTATCGTCGCCACCCGCTGGTCGGGTCCTAACGAGCCAGAACGGCATCGTGCCCGAATCATTGCCGACAACTAGGGGTCGACTGGGAGATGGTAGTCGTCGTACTCCTGTAGTGGGGTGAGAGGGACCTGACTCAGCCTCGTAGTGCCCTCGGTACTCTGGCATCTGTGTCTGCGGTGGAACGGGAAATGTAAGGTGCTCCATACCATCGTCGCGGGGTGCCTGGAACTCCGGCACCGGCTCGCCATAGAGTAGACTATAAGTCGGGGCTATGGGGATCACTCCTGCCGGAAGGTATGTCTGAATCAGGGGTGCCCAAAATGGTGGCTCGCCCCCTGCTATGATAAGATCACCAGGTCGAATGTATGGTCCCTCCGGTGGGCTATGGTACGTCTCCCAGATATGGAGGATCGTGGTAATAAATCCCCGTACGTCAACCCCACGATCGTAACTGTGTCCGATCGGCTGGATAAAATCGCCCACTATCATTCGGGCCCATCCCTGCCACCTGGCAGGCAACAACAGAATCAGTCGCATCACTCCATTCATCTCCGTCGCTCCGTGAAGCCTAGCGGCTTCCCACCTCCTCAAGTAATGACCCAGAAACTCCCCTAAGGTATCTCGCGGGTCGGGTCCGTAGAACTGGTATGCACGTAAAGGATCGGGTCTATGCGTCATCCTCTTCCTAGCAGTCTGGATAAACCTCGCCACTAAAAAGAAATAGACATGTAGTCAGTACTCGGAATATCACATTCTAAATGTACATCATAAGCCATCATGGGTTGCTTAAGTCAATTGTTCTATTGGTGTTTTGGTTGCTCGTGGAGGGAAGTGCCCTTAGGGTACAGTCCCGTTCGAGGATTGGAATTTGTTTTCTGTAGGTCTTACTGTTCTTGGATACTTAGATTCCCATTTTGGAATTTGGATTTGCTTCCTTCGAGTCTTATCGTTCTTAGATACTTAGGTTCTTGTTCACCGACTTGCGGTTTATTCTTAAGTTCGGAGTTAACGGTGAATCAATAAATATTGACTCTTACCGCTATTTGCTAAGTCGAAGAAGATATCGTTATGATTCTTCTTTGTTCATTCGATCCGTGGAGGTGTTCGAGAAAGTTCACTCTAGTTTGCGAACTTTTCTTGTTTGAAGGGTTTATGTTTGTCATTAATTCCTTAGTCATAAGGAAAGATTCTTAAGTTCTAGAGATTCGAATTTAGAGCGAGAGATTTGATTCAAGTCTCTCTTATACTTGGAAGCTTTTATCGTAAGGCGTGTGCCACGTCTAGAGGGGCAGGATACGCCGGGGTGCTAGGCTTTTGTCGACTCGTTGGGTTAGTCTAGTGAAACGATACTAGACTCGAGGTTTGAAGAAAGACTCTTGGGTATAGAGCACAAATGCTCTGATACCACTCTGTCACGCCCGCTTTCTACTAATTCTAGTAAAGACGGGAACATGACCAATGAAAGGAACAATGACAAGAGAAAGAAAATAATTATTCCTTTCATAACATAAATAAGGACCAATCCCGTAAATCGGAAAGTCAGAGTCATAAGCTCGTTACATTACATAACAGAATTTAGAGTTTAGTTTCAGATCTATTACATAGAAGTCTAGCAGCGGAACTTTCAGGATCGCATAATAAAATCCTACGTGTATGAAGACACGTAGAACCCCCAAGAGTCAGCTACTATGGAGTCCGACAAAAGCACGACAAAGCACCCACGTCTTCTTCATTCTTATCCTGCACATTTATAAATACATGCAGGGCTGAGTACAAATTGTACTCAGTAGACACGTGCCGAAATCGCACACATACATATATAATTGTCAAGCCTTGTTCTCGTAATGCGGATCCGACCTCTCGTCGAAACCTTTCATATGAATCTCGAGTGAGATATATTACTCGAGTATATCAAATAAATTCTAAGTGCAAGGGTTTACAATACCCAAGTAAATAGTTATTGGGTATATAACTAAAGATATTTCTAATTCAGTATTTCGATTCTTAACTCAGAATACCTATAAGTCTTTCGTAGGTAAAGGTAACTTAACTAATATATATCTTAGTATGATTCATAATTAAATCAATTCTTAAGATTATATTCTAGTGAACCAATTATAATGTAATTAACTAATTTAATTAATATTCTACTTCTCGGGCTTGGTCTAAATAAATAGATAAATTCCATCTAATAGAATTATTCATAATCCATCTACATAATTCATTTAATCCACGACATAAAATGGTTTAACCCATTTGATTAATTAAGTAGCCCAAATCTTTAAATAAATTAGTTCATCATTTACTAGGCCCAAAATTTAATTATGGCCCAGCAACTATTAAGTTGGCTCATACCTAACTATCTTTAGATTCATACTTAGACAAATTTCTATCCCCTTCTCTCACTGTTCTTTCTCTCGCTGCCCTTCTCTTGCTCTTTCTCTAGCTATCTCCTCTTGCACAGCTAGCTGCTCTCTCTCGCTGCTCTCTTTTTCTCTCTCGCGCACAGCTAGCTGCTTCCTCCCGCAGCAGCTGGCTGTGTAATACCCCGCATTTTGAATTCCGACATAAGTAGTGAATTCCTCGAAATTGTCATTATTACGAAACCCTTGGTCTCAAGTATGTATTTAAATTTGATGACGAGTAGCAACTCCGTTATTATTTAACCTAAGATATGTTATTAGTTACTATTATTAATCCTCATTGTTACGATACGTACTATTCGTTAATCGATATCATTATACATTAAGACCCATGGCATAATATTATAATTTGTACAAATGCTTAATTGCTAAAAATAAGAAGTATAATTAGTAAGAAGGTGTAATATACAGTTATATATATATATAAAGGAAGAATGTACTCTATAAATGGGCTGCTGGGTTTCGAACCTGCGCCTAGCCGAGGGGGGGAAACATATGTATATATATATGCATACAATATAAATACACGTAAGACGCCAGCGTGGATCGGTAGTGTAGGAAAGGAAGCAAGCGTGCAAACGGTTAGATTCCCCATAATCAGATTTAGCAAGGCATTAGCGTGTAAGAGGCACCCTACTCCCTACTAATCCTAGCTGCACAGTGACGCCTCATGTCTCCACCAATCGCCATGCCTGCGAATCTAAAAAGAATAAGCAATTAACGCATAAGATTAGTAAGGGTTAAGGATTCAATCTTCTATATAAAGGGGAAGAATTTTAACTCAACCCACACCCAAATATCACCATACCAAAACGCTGCCGAATTTGGAACTCGAAGAAAACCAGGAGAAGTGCAGTAACAACAGTGGTGTTGCGCGAAAGAGAAGTTAGAGACAGCTTGAGGTAAGGATTTAAAGCTACAGATTATGTTCAATAGATTTTTAGCATGAACTTAGAAGCTTAGACCATGAATATAGGAACTGCATTTGAACTTAGAATGCTAAACTCTGAATTTAGGTGCTGTAGTTTTGAACATAAGAGAGCATGTCACTTACATAGAAATAGAACACATCTTAGATGAATAATGATATGCGACGTATCCTAAATCTG
>JAPKLX010003833.1:0-10585 GCA_026898415.1 Leonotis leonurus | reverse complement strand
CCTCAAATTGTAGCTCCGTTCTACGAGTGTCAGCATAAGATTTTTGTCTGTCCTGTGCTTCCTTGATTCTTTCTCGTATTTGCCGGACTATCTCAATCATTTCACTAACTGAGTCCGGTCCTACAATTGTTCTCTCGCCGACTTCGTCCCAATACAACGGCGATCTACACTTTCTTCCATAAAGTGCCTCATATGGCGCCATCCCAATGGTAGCTTGGTAGCTATTATTGTAGGCAAACTCGACTAGGGGTAATATTGCTTCCCAACTCCCACCTCGGTCGAGGACTACAGTTCTCAACATGTCCTCCAGAGTCTGAATAGTCCTTTCTGACTGTCCGTCGGTCTGGGGATGGAAAGCAGTACTGAAATTCAATCTTGTGCCCAGTTCTTTTTGTAGGCTCATCCAAAATCTGGATGTGAATCTCGAGTCTCGATCTGAGGTGATCGATACTGGTATCCCGTGCAAACGTATGATTTCTCGTACGTACAACTGTGCTAACTTGTCTGAACCGCACGTGATCATTATGGGTACAAAATGGGTACATTTTGTGAGTCTATCCACAATTACCCAAATGGCAGTGTTTCCTCTCTTGGATTTGGGTAACCCGGTCACAAAATCCATTGCAATGTGCTCCCACTTCCATTCTGGGATTTCCAACGGTTGTAGTTTCCCATAGGGTCTTTGGTGCAACGCTTTCACTTGTTGACAAGCTAAACATTTCTGCACAAAGGATGCTAGGTCTCGCTTCATCCCGTCCCACCAGAACTTCTTCTTCAAGTCCTGATACATCTTTGTACTCCCAGGGTGAGCGGTATAGGGCGTATCATGTGCCTCGCTCATGATCTCGTCCTTGAGCTTTTCATCGCGTGGAACGCACAATCTTCCTTCAAAAGTGATGGCGTTATCAGCTTCTTCACCATAACCTGTGGCCTCGTTCTTCCTCACTTTGAGTCGTATTTTCTCCAATCTCTCGTCTTTCCTTTGTGCCTCCAAAATCCGACCTCTCAGGTCTGGTTCTACCACTAAGGTGGCGAGAAACCCTCCTATAGTCTCAGAAGGTGGTACAACTTCCAGGTTTAGTTTACTAAACTCTTTTATGAGTTCCGTCTCTTGGGTCAAGAGAAATGCGAGTTTTGACGGAGTTTTACGACTTAAGGTAATTGATACTACAGTCGTAATCCTTCACTAATTCCAGCCATCTTCTCTGCCTCATGTTGAGGTCCTTTTGCTCAAAGAAATACTTGAGACTTTTGTGATCAGTGAAAATTTCGCACCTGACTCCGTAGAGGTGGTGTCGCCAAATTTTCAAAGCATGTACCACGGCGGCTAGTTCCAGGTTGTGCGTGGGGTAATTAAGCTCGTGTGGTCTGAGTTGGCGCGACGCATAGGCTATTACCTTCCCTTCTTGCATCAGCACACAACCTAATCCACTCTTAGACGCATCAGTATAGACTACGTACTCCTTATTTGGTTCTGGGACTGCCAGTACTGGAGTGGTCGTCAACTTCTCCTTCAATAGTTGAAAACTATCTTCACATTCTTGTGACCATCTGAACTTGATTCCCTTACACAGTTGTTGTGTCATTGGTTTTGCTATCTTGGAGAATCCCTCTATGAACCTTCGGTAATACCCTGCTAGCCCTAGGAAACTTCTGATTTCATTGGGAGTTGTTGGCGACTTCCATCCTTGTACAGCTTCTACCTTGGCAGGGTCTACCTTAATTCCCTCCGATGACACGATATGTCCAAGAAAGGTCACTTCATTCAGCCAGAATTCACACTTACTGGATTTGGCGTAGAACTTCTCATTCCTGAGAGTTTCCAAGGTGATCCTTAGATGTTCTTCATGTTCCCTTTCACTCTTCGAGTATGTGAGAACATCATCTATGAATACCAAGACAAATTTGTCTAGGTAAGGGTGGAATACTCGGTTCATCAGGTCCATGAATACTGCGGGTGCATTGGTCAGTCCGAATGGCATCACTGTGAATTCATAGTGACCATATCGGGTTCGAAAGGCCGTTTTGGGAATATCTTCTGAACGAATCTTCAGTTGGTGATATCCCGACCTCAGATCAATTTTTGAGAAAATACTCGCTCCCTTCAGTTGATCGAATAAGTCATCTATCCTAGGTAAAGGATATCGGTTCTTGAGTGTCAACTTTTTTAGACCTCTGTAGTCTATGCACATCATTAGTGTTCCGTCCTTCTTCTTCACAAACAGCACAGGTGCTCCCCAAGGTGATACACTAGGTCTGATAAAACCTAGGTCCAAAAGTTCTTGGAGTTGTATCTTGAGTTCTTCTAACTCCTTAGGGGCCATTCGATATGGTGCTTTGGATATTGGTGCCGATCCTGGTTCCAAGTCGATTGTGAATTCCAGTTGTCGATCCGGTGGCAATCCCGGTAATGCTTCAGGAAATACATCCGGGTATTCTCGTACAATGGCAACATCTTCGATTCTTCTTTCTTCTTCTACTTCTCCACTCAAATGGACTAAGTAAGCCGAACATCCCTTCCTCACTAGATTCTCGGCTTGCAGAGCCGAGATGACCGCCTTCTTACTACTCATGGTAATCCCGTGGAAACTTGTTGGTTCCTTACCGGGTGGTTGGAATGAGATTTGCCTCTCATTGCAAAGGATCGTGGCATAGTTTTTAGCTAGCCAATCCATTCCTAATATTATGTCCACGTCGTTCATTGAAATAACGCTAAGGTCATTTGCTAAGACCTTAAGTGATCCTAAGTCCAGACTTAGATTAGAGCAAGAATGTGTGAGGGTGGTGGTTCCTCCTAACGGTGAAGAAACTGTCATAGTTGTTCTTGCTAGTGCTGGTTTCAGCCTTAGGTTATCTACGCATGCTTTAGCAATGAAGGAATGGGATGCTCCAGTATCAAAAAAAATTATTACTGGCGTGTCAATGAGTGTTCCCATACCTGTCAGGTTTCCCTGATTTCCTTCAGGTTGGTTCTGCTTCATGGCGTAAGCTCTTGCATGCTGGGGTTTCTTCTGTTGATGACGTTGCTGGTACTGTGGTGGTAGTGGTGGGGGTGGTGGAAACTGCTGTTGTTGTGGGCGTGCCTGCGGTTGGGCCTGGATTGCACGAACATACTGCTTCTGAGTTTGCTGGTTAAACTTTGCACCTACTCCTTGCTGTTTGGTAGGGCAATGGCTTGCAAAATGCCCCTTCTGCCCACAAACGTAGCACCCATCGCTACCAGCTCTGCACACTCCACCGTGCATCTTTTTGCATTTGGGGCAGGGAGGGAGTTTCTGTTGGTAGTTCCCCGACTGAGTAGTCTGGTTTTGTTTTCCGAAGTTTTGGGAGTGGGAATGTCCTTCCCAAGGTTTCTTCTGAGCTGAGTTGGTTCGATTGTCTTCCCACTTGCGTTTTCCTTTGAAGTTTTGGGATTGGGATTGAGGATGTGCAGGTGGTTGAGTAGGTGTCTGTCTCTCTCCCGGCATGGCAACCTCTATGTCAAGTGCCCGGCTAAGAGATTCAGGGTAAGATAATCTGCCATGACTTGCTAGTGTCATCTTGATTTCGTGCCTCAGACCGGCACAAAACTTTTCCGCCATCTTCTCGTCAGTATCCACTTGCTCTGGCGCATATCTGGACATGTCACAGAATACCCGATCATATTCTGTTACCGTCATTCTGCCTTGTTTCAGATTGTAAAACTCCATTTCCTTCCTTTTACGGTAGCTTTTGGGAATATACTTATCATATATCCCAGTCTTAAATTCTTCCCAGGTTAGATTTTCCAGTTGCTCCGGATTCATCGTCTTTCTCCGCGCTTCCCACCAAAAGTCTGCCGACCCCGTCAGCTGGAAGGAAACGAAGTCATGCGTTCCTGATTGGTGCAGCGCAAAAAGTTAAAGATGCGCTCCAAAGCACGCACCCATACTTCAGCCTCAGCTGGGTCTCCCATCCCATTGAATACAAGTGGGTTTTGCCGTAGAAACAACTCCTCTATCTTCCTTGCAGGCTGTGGAAGAGGTGGGGTTGCCCCTCGTTCCGTCTCAATTCCTTCTTCTATGTTTCTAGCACCTCGTCCTCTACCTCTGCCTCTCGGGCGTCCAGCTCTCCTTGGTGGCATTCTGGTAATTTAATATTTTATTTTATTAGATGATTTAAGTTTTATTCATTTAGTCATGGGAAAGTGCAAATCTTAATTACTTAAATGTTCTCTATTTAAGTTCGATACTAAGAAGGGAAAGTAAGAATGCAGATAATAGGAATCACATATACTGCAATAGACCACTAAGGTCATCAAAATATAATAGCATCAATATTGCCTCCACGAGGACTTAATACAATCTCAGCTCAAAAGCGTACTCTCCAAGTACATGACATGATGCCTATCACTTTAAGATGACATCACCAAAGGTACTCAGTCACGAAACACCTAGTGTCTGTGTTTTCGTGCTGTCAAAATAAAATATCATCATTACGGAACGGTCCTCATAGGATCATCGTTTCCGTGTACAAAAGTCTAGAAATCAAAACAACATCAGGACGGCATACTCACATGTCCGTTGCTGATGGGTACATCATAAAAGTAAAATCAAAAGAAAGCAACAACGCCCTACTGGCACTAGATCGCTGATCCTGCAGACTCCTCCATGAGCTGGTCCATCTCCGGATCCTCCTCCTCATCGTCACCACCCTCGTCGTCACCCCCGTAGTCCTCCTCCTCTCCCACCTGTTCTGCATCCTCCTCCTCCATCCGACGTGGTCGCCTCACCTCGTCGAGCTGTCTCCTGAGATCAGCGTAGAACTCCCCGGTAGGTGGTGAGAATGCTCTCTTACGGGAAGGGCTCCCGTCAGAAGAGATGCATATAGGGTCCGCCCTCGTGGTGCCGGGTGGGGGGAGAGCTCGGAGTGTAATCCTCCACTGAATCTGACAAGGCTGGGGCCTTACCCCTGCCATCCACCTCAGAGAACTCCTGGAGAATCCTCCACACTCGTAGCTCCGTGGACGTCATCAAATCAGAGTCGGTCATCAGTGGTCGGTAGGTCGGAGCTGGTCGTCGTGTCCTGGTGACAGGGCGAGAGGGTCCCGCCTCGGCATCATGACGCCCACGCATCCCACCGGCTGGTACTGGGCGTGGGATGGGTGATGGTGGTCGAACCTCCCTGGCTAGGCGTGAAGGTCCCGCCTCATGTGTCCCCTGGGCCTCGGGGACTAGCATCGGGTGCAGGAAACTGGACATCGGGACTAGAGGAATCACTCTAGTCGGAAAGAACTTAGGAGTCAGTGGAGTCCACATGGTCGATGCCTCACCTACCGACATCAGGTCTCCAGGTCTGATGTATGGTCCTCTCGGCGCGTTGCCGAATGCAGCATAGAAGAAGTGGATGGTGGCGATAAATCCCAGGAAGTCTCCCTCTCTCTCATAGCTCCTACCAATGGGGTGGATAAAGTCCCCAGTGATCATACGTGCCCACCCCTGCCAGTCAAGGGGTAGCAACTGAGTCAGTCTCATAATGCCATCCATGCCGGTGGCTCCATGGGGTTGGGCCGCTGCCCATAGCCTCCGAAAGTGGGATAGGAACTCCCCCAAATCGTCCCCTAAGCAAGGAGCATATGTCTGGTATTCCCATAAAATGGCGGCTGGACTGGCTCGTGATGTCAGGCGCTTCCGGGTCGTGCGGATCATTCGTGCCATCTAAAAGAATAAGGAATATATTTTAATTAGACTCTCAAGTATTTTGTTCTTTTAGCTCATAATAAAATTTTGTCTTATTTGGTTCTATTTAACCCTGGCTCAGGTTTATTGGTCTTATCCTCACAAAGCTTTTAAAGTGAAGAATTCTTAAAAGTTTTCTTGAAAGTTTCTTTTCTTGAGATTTGTAAATTTTAAGATACTTAACTTTTCATTATCCATTCTTACGTTTCGTTCCTATGCTTTGATTCTAATATTAGGATGATATTTATCAAATCCTTATTGTTGTTCATACGACGAATGAAAACTGCGTCTCAATCCCTCAGCTTCTCCTTCGTTTCACCTCCGGGTTTCTTCTTGCTCTCTTCTTCCTTTTCGTTGTACTTGTGGGGAGATTTGAAGGTATCTTAGTGTGTGCTTAAGGGATCATGCAAATTTTAGTGGTTTCCAAGTTCATAGGGAAAGATCTTAACTTCATAAGATCTCATTGTAAGAGATGTGTGCTTATCTCTTAGTATTTAAAAGCATAGTTGTAAAACCTTTACCTCGTTCTTGTCGAGCATGATGTGTCGGAGTGCTAAGCTTTTGTCGACTCACTCAATTAGTCTAGTGAAACAATACTAGACTAATACTTGAAAAGAAAAGACTCTTGGCTTTAGAGTATGATTGCTCTGATACCACTCTGTCACGACCGCCCTTCGCTAAGGATGGCGAAGTCGGGGAAAACGTGACTAAAGGAGGGATTAAAGAAGCGGGATGAAAATTTGGGGTTGATGGAATATCGGTAGAACTGAAAGGTACTTCAATTAAATAGATAATTCATAACATAAGGTTTGGTTTTTAAAACAACCGATAAATGGAACCGAGTTTAATAGAGGTCTGGTACAAATTCATAACATGAAATCTCAACAATTTGCAGCGGAATAGGATCAAAATAAAGTCTACATGTATGAGGACATGTAAACCCCCAAGAGTTCGTAATAGCAAAGAGTTCGACAAAGCATTTCAGAGCACTTCCTCCCATCATTGCTCAACCTGCACATTTAGAAATATATGCAGGGCTGAGTACAAAAGTACTCAGTAGACACATGCCAAAAGCGCATACTTACAATATATATGTCATGCCATGATGAGTGAAACATAGGGATTTTGTCTTTAAAGCACCTACGTTCACTAAATTCTTTTTGTGAAACCTAAAGTTCGACAGCTGTCTAAGTTCTTTAGTAATCTACCATATCCGTATCTAATGTGTACCGGGAAGGTGGCCACCCTCCACGGACACTTGACCGGTCAACACCTTCGTCGACTCACAGTCACATTGTGTACACTAGTCCGAGCGGGGTTGCTTACCCACTGGAACCCGAATTCGATAAATCATTACAGATAGGTATCATACAAAACATAAAACATTTTATGGCAGACAATACTTGAAATATAACTTTCAATTCAGAGCTTTTGAAAAGAAATAACATAAATACTGATAAGCACACTCATTTTGATTTTGTATAAGAAAGCCTACCTCGATGAGTTTCGCTTCTTCTACTAAGATAAATCTCTTCCCGTCTTCGGACTCCCACGCCCGTAGTAACCTTTAATCAATTTCGTAGTAAGATACTCGATTTGAGTATAGGTTCTTTTCTTAACCTCTTTTAAGTGAAAATGAAATAATATTTCATTAATTCGGGACTAATCTCGTATCTTAGTTCTACTCGTCCTTGAATACTAAATATGCTTAATGAATTCCATTGGAATCGAATCATAATTTCTTAATTATTAATCGTTCTTTTAATTAATTTGATATGGTTAATCTATTTAATTAATAATATTCTCTAATTTAGAATATCTTTCCTCCAAGACTTTTAAATTGATTAATTTATCAATTTCGAGGAAAATATAATTTATGTGGATTATTTTAAGTCCTTTAAATTTTTATTCTATTAATCTTATAGTTTAATATAATTGAAATTAAGGTTGGGCTTGTATCAATTAATCCTCTCTTAGCATAGTCCATAAATAATTATCTTAAGCCTAAATTTTCAATTAAGCTAGCCCAACATAACTTAGTTAATTGTGGCCCATTACCTTTTAAATTTTCGGCCCAGGTGGATTAAAATGTCCAGCCCAATTCTTAATTAAATTTGAGCCCAGTAAATTGCACTCTTGGCCCGTTCCAGAATATATTAATCGGCCCAACATAAATCTTATGTCTCAGCCCACCCTAATTTAACTTGTAGCCCATCAAAATAAATTCTTACATGTAATACCCCGCATTTTGAATTCCGACATAAGTAGTGAATTCCTCGAAATTGTCATTATTACGAAACCCTTGGTCTCAAGTATGTATTTAAATTTGATGACGAGTAGCAACTCCGTTATTATTTAACCTAAGATATGTTATTAGTTACTATTATTAATCTTCATTGTTACGATACGTACTATTCGTTAATCGATATCATTATACATTAAGACCCATGGTATAATTTTATAATTTGTACAAATGCTTAATTGCTAAAAATAAGAAGTATAATTAGTAAGAAGGTGTAATATACAGTTATATATTTATATAAAGGAAGAATGTACTCTATAAATGGGCTGCTGGGTTTCGAACCTGCGCCAAGCCAAGGTAGGGAAAACATATGTATATATATGCAGACATGTAAAATATATACATATAACAAATACCGATGCAATGATGATCAGAATGTTAGGGAATAGAAACAAGCGTGCAACTGACTCGGGTACTGTGAAGGAAAATCCTATAAGCAAGGTATTAGCGTGTGATTATAGGGGAATAAACCTACTAAATAGCCTGCCACCCCTACTGCTCCTAGCCACACCAGCGACACTCCAGCTTCACCCAATCACCATACCTGCAAAATCCAAAGGATGAAGCAATTGCATAGGATTAGTGAAGTTAGGAATTCAGTCTTCTATATAAAGGGGAAGAATTTTAACTCCACCCACACCCAAATATCACCATACCAAAACGCTGCCGAATTTGGAACTCGAAGAGAACCAGAAGAAGTGAAGTAACAACAGTAGTGTTGCGCGAAAGAGAATTTGAGACAGCTTGAGGTAAGAACTTAAAGCTCTAGCATTATATTCATGCCTCTTAAAACTAGATTTAGGAATGGACTATACATACAAAACAGCTCTAGAATGAACCTAGCATGCTTCGAACTTAAGAACTGATACTGAACTTAGAATGCTTAAGTCCCGAATCTAGGTACTACGCTTGAACATTTAGAAGAGCATATTCTTAACATAGGAAAAGCATACGCTTAAGTCTTATGTGAATATTGATATACAACTCGTTTCTAATCTATAATCTGCATAATAAAAGAAGAAGAATTAAGAGAAACTTACCTAATGACTAAGGAAGAGGTAGTGCAGGGCTGTGGTACAGCCGTGAGCTTCCCGAACGACCTCAAACCAGCCTGAACCAATCCAAATATACCTCGCACCAACCGGGACCAATCTGAAAATTTAGAACATTCATAAGACCCCATAAATTCATGATTGAGAGGTGATCACATGAGCTGAGGTTGAGCTTGAAGTATTGGACAATGTATTTCTGGTGGACAGCAGGTCGCTGTTGGTACGTGAACCACCTGTCTGGAAGAAATCTGTCTGTTAATGAGAACAGATAGTGAAGATGGGTGAGGATACTATCTGTTGACGAGAACAGATAGTGAAGATGGGTGAGCATACTATCTGTTGATGAGAACAGATAGTGATGACCAGAAAGCATACTATCTGTTGGTGAAACAGATAGTGATGTTTACTATCTGTTGGTGAAACAGATAGTGATGTTTACTATCTGTTGGTGGAAACAGATAGTGGTATATACTTGGAGGGCAATCAAGCTGCTGAGTTCTAGCGGGGGCAGCCCGCTGCTGCAAGGAGCTGGAGCAGATCGACTATCTGCTGTTAAGCAGATAGTGATAAGCAGATCGATCGCAGATCGATTGCTGATAAGCAGATCGACTAACTGCTGTTAAGCAGATAGTGGTTGGTAAAATCTTACCATCTGTTGTTGAACAGATAGTAGACGATAAAAGAGTACTATCTGTGGGAGGCAGCTCGATAGCAAGTGGTATTCATTTTTAAAAGGAAGGACATTCTCAGAATCATAAACATTCTATAACTAAGTAAAATAGAAAATGAAACAAACAATGAAAATAAATAGAAAGGAGAGACAGCGAGAGGAGAGACAGCTCGCTGTCGAGAGACAGCGAGAGGAGGGACAGCGAAGGAGAGCAGCTAGCTGAACA
This sequence comes from Leonotis leonurus, assembly GCA_026898415.1. NCBI lineage: Eukaryota > Viridiplantae > Streptophyta > Magnoliopsida > Lamiales > Lamiaceae > Leonotis > Leonotis leonurus. Next base: position 639 of record JAPKLX010003833.1, on the reverse strand, counting down.
AGAGAAGGGCAGCGAGAGAAAGAACAGCGAGAGGGAGACAGCTAGCTGTGCGAGAGAAACAATAAGAGAAATAATAAGAGGAAGAACAGTGAGAGAAGGGGATGGAAATTTGTCTAAGTATGGGCCAACTTAATAGTTGCTGGGCCAGAATTAAATCTTGGACCTAGTAAATGATGGACTAATTTACGTAAGGATTTGGGCTACTTAAATTTATCAAATGGGTTAAACTAATCTATGTTGTGGATTAAATGAATTATGTAAATGAGTTAGGAATAATCCTATTGGATGGAATTTACCTATGTATTTAGACCAAGCCCAAGAAGTAGAATATTAACATAATCTTAATAATTGATTTAATTACGAATCATACTTAAGATATATATTAGCTAGGTATTTTAATCTATAAAAGACTTATAGATAATGTGACTTAATAATCAAAATATTAAATTAGAAATATGTTAGTAAGGACCTAATGGATAAATTAGAATTTAATCATAAGAAATGATTAAATTGCTTAATTAGAAATTTATTTGCCTCAAGTTAAGAATCGAGATATTAATTTAGGAATGTCTCTCGTACATTACCCAATAAATATTTATTGAGTATAGTAGAGCCTCAAACTATTCGGTGACTTAGAAA